>JACTOM010000907.1:546955-735426 GCA_015832385.1 Elymnias hypermnestra
CAGCGTGGAGTGCGACAGGGAGATGTTATCTCCCCGAAGCTCTTTACTGCGGCGTTGGAGGACCTGTTTAAGCTTATGGAGTGGAACGGACTGGGCATCAACATCAACGGCGAGTACATCACTCATCTACGGTTTGCCGACGACGTGGTCATTATGGCAGAGACTCTGGAAGATCTCAATGCAATGCTCGATGACCTCAGCAGAGCTTCTCGACAGGTGGGCCTAAAAATGAACATGGATAAGACGAAAGTTATGTCCAATATCCATGTTCCGCTCCACCCAGTCATCGTTGAGAACTCTACACTCGAAATTGTTGACGAGTATACATACCTGGGACACATAGTCCAGCTAGGTAGGTCCAATTTCGAGAAAGAGGTCAACCGCCGAATCCAACTCGGTTGGGCAGCGTTCGGGAAGTTCCGGAAGACTTTTTCGTCCAATATCCCTCAGTGCCTGAAGACCAAAGTCTTCGAACAGTGCGTGTTGCCAGTGATGACCTACGGTTCTGAGACGTGGTCGCTGACTATGGGCCTCATGCGGAAGCTCAGAGTCACTCAGCGTGCGATGGAGAGGGCTATGCTCGGAGTTTCTCTACGCGATCAAATCAGAAATGAGGAGATCCGTAGCAGAACCAAAGTCACCGACATAGCCCTACGAATCGCGAACCTGAAGTGGCAATGGGCGGGGCACATAGTCCGACGAACCGATGGACGTTGGGGTCGGAAAGTGCTGGAATGGCGACCCCGCACTGGACGACGCAGTGTAGGAAGACCCCCCACAAGGTGGACCGACGATATAAGGAGGATCGCCGGTAGCCGCTGGAGCCAGGCGGCACAAGATCGGGTCTTGTGGGCATCATTTCGTGAGACCTATGTCCAGCTGTGGACGTCCATCGGTTGAAGCGACGACGACGACGAAAAGAAAGCTCATTTGGATTATTTGATGTTATCTTAATAGAATAAATTATAATTATATTGCTACTCGACTGAGTTTGTTGTAGGTTCTCCTTGGAATAGGACACTAACAAACGTATATACATAATTTACACAGAATATTATCATTGTGCACTCAATCTCTATCTAAAATATAAGTGTGGGAAGTTTCATACTCCTCTATCTGCACAATTTTGGTAAAAAGGTACAAAGTTTTCGCTCCACGTATTATTATATAAATAATTCAATCAAGTTTTATAAAATACTTATGTACGGTATGGCGAAGAAGCATAAAATAATTGCGGTAGAGATGAGAGAGTTGAGAAATATGAGTGTATTAAAACAGTGACAAAGTAATAAATAGTGACATAAGAGAACGTTGTGGTATAAAAAAGATGTAGTGACTAAAATTGAGAAAGGTATGCTTAAATGGTTTAGGCATGTAGAGATAATGAGTGAAAGGAGACTGACAAAAAGAATTTATGAGTCAAGAGTGAATGGGAAAGTTGGAAGAGCAAGACCAAGATGAACGTTTCTGGACCAAATCCAGGACAATAAACAAAGGCCATGTCAAGTGTACCCTAAACAGAAGAACTTTTATGAAAGGTTTAATGAGAATGAAAGACGCGAAGGAGATATGCAAGGATAGTGGCAAGTGGAAAGACGTGATCTCTGTCTACTCCTATGGGAATGAGGCATGATACCATGTAAGTTATAAAATCGATTGTGACGACTCACTTCGATACAGTATTTCTAAAAAACCGAGTTTCCATTATAAAAAGCGTACTTTCCTAAGTAGTTGGGGCGGGAAATTGCATTTACACCGAAATCTGCACTCCGGCATTACTTGCTAAGTGCACTACGATATATTGCATTCGACCCGACGTCCCACGGAAACAGGATATTGCCGGGTTGCATTTTATAACGAATTCTTTGATATTTTCTTACCGTTTTCACTCTATTACAAAGAAAAGTGTAAAAGTTAACATCTGTTCGTTAACTCCAATCAAAACGTGCATACACACGCTCACACACGCAAATGGCATTACACACTCACCAATACACACCGGCAAATACTCACTGATAAATATACACTGACCAATACATACTGATAAATACACACTGGCAAATACACACTAACGAATACGCACTTATTAATACACCGGCAAATACTTACTGATAAATATACACTGACCAATACATACTGGTAAATACACACTGGCAAATCCACACTGACAAATACACACTTATAAATACATACTAATATATACACACTGACAAATATACACAAGCAAATATAAACTGACAAATACATACTGGCAAGTACACACTGACAAATACATACTGATAAATACACGCTGACAAATACATACTGGCAAGTACACACTGGCTAATTTACACTGTCAAATACGCACTGACATATACACAATGACAAATACACACTGACGAATACACACTGATAAATACATACTGACAAATACATACTAATAAATACACACTGACAAATTTACACAGGCAAATATACACTGACAAATACATACTGGCAAGTACACACTGATAAATACACACTGACAAATACATACTGATAAATACATATTGACAAATACATACTGACAAATACATACTAATAAATACACACTGACAAATATACACAGGCAAATATACACTGACAAATACACAATAGGAAATACACACTGAAAAATACATACCGAAAAATACAAACTGGCAAATACAAACTGGCAAATACACACTGGCAAATACACACTGGCAAATACACACTGACAAATACAAACTGGCAAATACACACTGGCAAATACACACTAATAAATACACACTGACAAATACATACTGCCGAATACACACTGACAAATACACACACACGACATGCATGCTTAATGTATTTATTTTATTTTATATTACGTAAAGTAATTCTCTTTCTTTGACGGCCACGAATTTAGAAAGTTCTATTTTCTAATTAGTCTGAGTCTGGACTGGTGGGAGGCTTCGGCCGTGGCTAATTACCACCCTACCAGCAACGACGTATCGCCAAATAAAGAGAATTAATGAATAAAGAGAAATCTACTGAATCGATTTGTTATACCGATAGTCTAGAACTTAAGAAAGTAGACGTAGACGCTCACTAAGAACGGATATATAAGCGCAAAACGACCACTTACTATGAGATCTACTAGAAATTCAGTATTATCCTCTCGCGACGTAGTCTCCCACTAAGTGTTTCTTCATATTCCCACGGGATCCGTATTTTATCGAAGCTTATTGAGAGATTTCCTTAACCATTCACCCTTTAAATCTTACATGCTAATAATGGGGAACAGCTAGATATATGTGTGTATGTGTGTCTTTTATAGTTCAAGGTTCGCCAGGTGCTAAGACTAAGGAACCAGACTGTTTTCGTGTCTAATTGCCCCAGAAAATGGGGTCTTCTTGAGCTGAAGTGGGCATGTTGATGATGCAACGCGCTCATTACGGATTTTTTTAACTATTTCACTTCATATTTTTACGTGTCTCGTTAATTTGTAAACGTGGATATAATTATAATATACAAAGTACACAGCAATACAAAGTAGGCTTTTACGCTGTAATAACAAGTACTAAAAACGATGGCCAACCGACAGAGTGTTTAAACTTACAAACAGACACTAAGTTTGATTTATTTTTATAGACACAATACAACAATTACAACAATCTCTTCTTCTTAAATAATTTAGAATATATCAACACTGGAAAGCAAATACGTAGTAACCCGCAAAATATTATTTTAACCAAACTATATGTAAAAATGTTAGTTATCTGTGTAATATATTATGTATTAATGACTTAAAAATATGAAGTGAAGTGCTGAAGTTATATTTATTTAGTTATATTCAATTTAGTTGTGCCCCGCGCCAATATTTTCGTAACATTTGTGCCCTGCGCCAATATTCTCATAACATTTGTGCCCCAAGCCATTATCCTCATAACACTTTGTACCCCGCGCCAATATTTTCGTTACATTTGTACTCTGCGTCAATATCCTTATAACATTTGTACCCCACACCAATATCCTCATAATATTTGTTCCCCGCGCTAATATTGTCACAACATTTGTGCCCCGCGCCAATATTCTCGTAAAATTTATGGCCCACGCCTATATCCTCATAACACTTTGTATCCCGCGCCAATGTTTTCGCAACATTTGTGGCCCGCGTCGATATCCTCATAACATTTGTGGCCCACTCCAATATCCTCATAACATTTGTGGCCCGCGCCGATATCCTCATAACACTTTGTACCCCGCGCCAATATTTTCGTAACATTTGTGCCCTGCGTCAATATCCTCATAACATTGGTCCCAACGCCCATATTCTCATAACATTTGTGACCCGAGCCATTATCCTCATAACACTTTGTACCCCGCGCCAAAATTTTCGTAATATTTGTGCCCTGCGCCAATATCCTCATAACATTTGTCCCAATGCCAATATTCTCATAACATTTTGTACCCCGCCCCAATATTTTCGTAATATTTGTGCCCTGCGCCAATATCCTCATAACATTGGTCCCAGCGCCAATATTCTCATAACATTTGTGCCCGAGCCATTATCCTCATAACACTTTGTACCCCGCGCCAATATTTTCGTAACATTTGTGCCCTGCGCCAATATTCTCATAACACTTTGTGCCTCGATGTCCTTATAATATTTCTAGCCCTTCTATAGAAGGAACCTTTTCTTATAAGAGGATCTTCCTTTAATAATCTTCAATATCATAATATTCATTGGATACAAGAATCATTTTAGACAAATCTCTTAAGTTTATGTACAGGTATTTCGTAAAATGATTGTGGTATTTAGCTAAAAATGCTTATGATCAACCAGACAAACGATTTCTGTACCTATTTGCATCATTTGTAATCCTTTAAAGCTTTAAAAGTGTAAAAAATTAAAGTGTATTTTAGCCTGATATCACGGAAAGGTGCTAAGTGCTCCACGTTATATTGCATTCGGGTTTATGTCCCGTGAACAGGATTGCTATGAGTTTGCAAGTAAATAGGTTTGTCTCAACCATTAACTTGCCTTTTTAAACGCTAAACCATGAACGTGAATACATAAAGACTGCCCCTACGTATATAGAGACAAGTATAACATCCTAATTTCATAAAACAGTCTTTCAAACATAAATGAATAAAGATAAAGTGAGTGTTAAAGTACGGCGTCATATATTTGATGCGTATGTAACTTTGGCAAATCCCTGATATCGTCTTAGATATCCATTTTAACGAAATGCTATTTAAAACAATTTTAATCTACATAAAATATACAACGTATATAATATATTTAATTGGATAATCAATAATATTGTATTGTATAAAATGGCTCGGTAAAGAACTCATATGTTTTTGTGATATGTAAAAGATAAAAATGGTTACAGTGAGTTATGCTTAAGAGATAAATATATATTATTGAGGAAATTTTTATCAATCTTTTTATGATATACAATTCAATAGTACATTAATTTGATCTATCTCGTAAGGTTTATCCAGGGTTTGCGATTTAAGCCGACAAAGTGTTTTTTTTTTATATCACATTACAAATCTTTGAATTTCTCATCTGTTCTGTATTATATGTATTATACATATAAACCTTCCTTTTTAAGTGTTCTATCTATTGCTCTAATGGGGATGGCCAATTTAAGGTACGGAAAGTGGTATTTGAAAGAAAAACAGTCAAAGCCTCCTCAGTCTTAAGGTCATCGTTGGGTTCATGGCAGCATTTTGCGGGGTTTGGGCCTCCAGGCAAGGCCTCATTGCCCGGGCATCTTTCCTCGGGCATTCAGTTAATACCCGGTACTCTTTTTTACCCGTATTTTTTACGGGTTGGATCCCGCGGGCGACGCCAGCGGATTCATCCTGGTCAATTCCGAGGAGGGTGTGTTCCGCGTGTAGCTGCTACCGCGTCATTCGCCACTATCACCTACAGCTAGTGGTGGTGACAGCAGGAGTTCACGAGGCAGAGGACTCCCAGTTTTTGCCGTTCTTTGGTACTGGCTGGCAATGCCGTGGAGCTGTGTGTGCGGAGAGTTATCCGCCAGGCGGAACATACTCCTCGCAAGCTGGCGGACGAACACCCCCACGGTGGGCGTCCTGGTATCCCGGTGGATAACTTCATTTCTGATGTACCTCGGAGCTCCTACTATCAAACGTAGGCGCTTGTTCTGCTTCAGTCTTAAGAAAGAGGGTTTTTACAGTATCGTTCCACCACGCTGTTTCATTTCGAGTTAGCAGGCTACAAATACCATAGAATACTCCCAGGATACACACTACGTTTTCCTTTAGCAAAAAGCACAATCTGGGCTGGAACAAACAATCGGCCATCATCGAACTCTAGACCATTATGGCTCATATCGGCTGCCAAATGGACAAGGCTCTAATGTTATAACGAAGACACTAAAATGCACACACAGTCTACAGCTGTATAGAATACTATCAAGGAAATTGCATTAAAATCTGTTGACTAGTTTAAAAGATGTAAGCTAATAGATAGCGGAAGCGACTATTCCGTTAAGATTAGTATTAGTTACCTAATCATAGTCAGACTTTGTCTCTCTGGAAGAGGTTTTCTGTTATTTATTTTAATTTGTGGATAGGCAAAGCCTCCTCATTCTGCCCCAGTAAGCACACGCGAACCTGTTGATTTTATCAAGTTTATTCGTTGCACTAAAATACACTTGCCAATGTACACAAACGAGTTTCGATCACACCGTTGGATATGTAGACTCGGCCGTTTGTTGTACGTGAATACGTCTCGTAACGGGTAATAGTTATATAAAATATTATACTAATGACGAGAGTTGACGATTGAAACATGAATGAACGTCGTAGCTTTATCGAGTCGAAAGTTATATTAAAAAGAATCTCAAAACGCTGCACTATGACCTTCAAAATGCCGGGGCTTCCCCCTCCGCCGCGCGTGATGTGTTACAGCCCTTACTTAGCATAATAAATTCTTTGATCCTTTAGCTATCCAGTGGTGTAATTTTATTTCGGATGGAAGGGATAGATATTCAGCTACGTTATATTAAATGGAATCAGGATACGCTGCAGAATGACCTTTAAAATGCCAAGGCTAATCCCCTTCCCCGCGCGTGATGTGTTACAGTCATTACTTAGCGTAATAAATTCTTTGATCCTTTAGCTATCCAGTGGTGGAATTTAATTTCGGATGGAAGTGAGAGATATATAGCTACGTTATACTAAATGGAATCTCGATACGCTGCAGAATCACCTTCAAAATGCCAAAGCTTCCCCCCCGCCGCACGTGTTGTGTTACAGCCCTTACTTTGCACGATAAATTCTCTGATCCTTTAGTTATCCAGTGGTGTAATTTAATTTCGGATGGAAGGGATAGATATATAGCTACGTTATATTAAATGGAATCTCGATGCACTGCAGAATGACCTTTAAAATGCCAAGGCTATCCCCTTCAACCGCGCGTGATGTGTTACAGCCCTTACTTAGCAAAATAAATTCCTTGATTCTTTAGCTATCCAGTAGTGTAATTGAATTTCGGATGGAGGTTATAGATATGTAGTTACAACACCAAACTCTATCACCCGATTTTGTTATTAATCGTTTATTTGTCTCCCAATGGATGTGATTTTATAGACGTATTCACGTCGAAACGTACTTAGGTTAGGCCGAATTAATATGAAGAAAACATTATCTAAATCGGTGGAGTGGTGATTTTTATGAATATACAAGATTATTCATAATTGTATTGACGAATATTTCACATAGTTTTTAATACTTAGATTCACTATCTGATCAATATTCAGATTTTACTTTACAATCAATATATATCTGACTGATACGTTTTAAAATTCGTAACATCATTTACGTAGAGTGTCCGACATTAATCAATTTAATAAGTCAGGGTACCAGGCTGCCTTATTGGTCTAGTGGTTAGCATGTTGGACTACAGACTCAAGACCTCATCCTGGGTTCGAGTCCCGGGCCATTTCGAAATCGATATTGACTTTTCTATTAAGATTTTCTCAATATTTGCCCGAAGGGGGGAAGTTGACGGTCAGTCCTGCGCCTGATCATTCTCCAGTCACCTCGGACTATGAGAGTGAAGGATTAGAGAGTGCACTTGTGTGCTATGCCTGCCAATAAGCAGTGAAGCAGCGTGGTGGGTCTATGCTCTAAAAACCCTCGCTGTGCTTAGCAGTGGGACGTTAATGCGCTGCTACTTACTTACTTACTTACTACTAGACTGCTCAGGGTACCAGAACTGATCACGGTACCTGAAGAAGAGGCTGCAGACCCACCAGAATAACGAGGTACGTCAGGAATGACAGCAGCTGGCGAGGACCACTCCCCGCACACACACCTCTATGGCATTGCCAGCCAGCATCCTAGATCTGAAAGCCCTAGGCGTCCACTACCTCGTAAGCCTGCTGTCATCACCACCAGTGTGGGTGAAGATGACGGCGTTAAATACGCGAAGGTAGCGGCAAAACTCGAATTGACCTGGATGGTAACGCCGGCGTAAGCTGGTGGGAACCAGCCCGTTAGAATGACGGGCAGAAACAAATACCAGGCATCGTGGATACCTGAGGAAATTAGCCCGGGTATTGAGGCATTGCCTCGAGCCCCGAGCTACCCCACAATTGATATTTTTCAATTCGTTATAACTTTTGAATGGAATGTCCGATTTTAATCATTTAAAAAGTATTTTACAGGTATTGAAACGGTCTTTAATAAAATATAATTTTATATGATAAGTATTAATATAAAGATATGAATAATATGGTTTGATTGTTGTCGGCGCTTTAATTAACTTTTTAAATGTATGAAAGTAGTTATAGTGGCATAACTACAGTAGTTGGACATATGGTATTTAAGATTTTTTTTATAGATATTAATACCTTTTATAATATAGTAGAACATATTTTTGTTATATCTTCAATATTTTTTGCAGTGCACGCTATGATAGATATTTTGTGACCTATTTTTTCACACTTTGGGTTACATTAATGCATTTATATTAAGGATCCCGAAAATTTTTGAGAAATTAATATAGCTTATTTCGCTCAGTGAAAATGCAGCTTTCTAATGGTGAAATAATTTTTGAAATCGATCCAGTAGTTTTGGAACCAAAACGCTTTACTAGTAATTAATCCTTAAAAACATAGTTTTATTTTTCAATTACCTATAGTTTTAATAAAGGATTTGAATTAATTATGTAACGTCACCAATACGTCTTTTCAGATTATATTATTGTGACTTTACGAACTTATAATTCCAATAACAATGGAATTTTATCATTATTTATTTCGTTTATCATTTATTAATATAGATTTAATGGTAACTTGAAACTTCTCCAAAGGGATAGTGTTACAAACCTCGTCTCATAACATAATTGTATCTTAAATTGAACACGTGACAGATAATGATATCTAAACTTATATTATAAATACGTTTTCCACCAATAAAAAGCTGCATTTTCAGTGAACCAAATAGGCTATATTACTTTCACAAAAAAAATAGAGATCCCTAATAAAAATGCATTAATGTAACCCAAGGTGTGAAAAAATTGGTCGAAAAAAAACCTGTCTTCGCGTGCGCTGCGAAAACTATTGATGATAGAACAAAAAAATATTCTACAATATTATAGAAGGTATTAATATCTACAAAAAAGTCTAGAATACCATACGTCCAACTACTGTAGTTATGCCACTATAACTACTTTCATACATTTAAAAAGTTAATTAAAGCGCCGACAATAATCAAACCATATTATTCATATCTTTGTATTAATCCTTATCATATTAAATGATATTTTATTAAAAACCGTCTCAATACATGTAAAATACTTTTTAAATTATTTAAATCGGATATTCCATTTAAAAGATATAACGAATTTTAAAAAGACAATCTAAAGAAACTGTCATGACGCGGGTGAATTACATATATAATAAAAAAATAGGCATTAAATTAAACCTAAACCACAACATACTATTATATATTTTACGGGTCTTGGACGGCAGCCACACGACTGGCAGGTGATCCCCCATGGGAGCTCAGGGTGGAAGTTCTCACGACTGCTTACTAGTGCAGAGTAGCCGCGAGAACCAGAGGGGAATTAACAGACGCTGATGAAGTAAAGAGGGTCAGGGTTCTAGCTGACAGAGCTTTCACCCAAAGGTGGCAGGAGGATCCCAGTTCCCCGGTGCCGGGCGTGGCTATAGTAGGGGCGATCCGCCCTCATCTGGATAAGTAGCTGGGCAGAGAGCACGGATCGTTCTCCTACAGGTTGGTACAGGTGCTTACCAGTCATGGTTGCTTCAGTAAATACCTGTATCAAATACATGTTGTTACGAGTGTGGTGCCTCGTTAGATACAGCTTACCACACGGTGGCAGAATGTCCCGCCTGGGGTTCTCAGTGACTCATTATGACGTCAGTGATCGGCACAGACCTCTCACTGGCTAATATTATAGATGCAATGCTCATCGGTGAGCAGGCCTGGAGAGCGGTTGCCTGCTGAGACACTCCGGCCCAGACCAAGGGGAGTAGGAAACAGGTGGCGAAGGTTCTTGCAACTCCTCCCGCCGATTACAACCGAGTGGTCAGAGAGGAATGCCTCAACGAGCCTCTGACTCCCCACTCATGGTTGACGACGGTCCCGCTGGGTTTTAGTGGGTATTGCGAGTTCTTCCCCCTCGCGGAGTCCCACTCTCCCGACCCCACAGTCGGGGTGCGTAAATACATTTCCCAGCGTCAAATAAAAAAAAAGAAAGAGTTATTTTACGACCAAAAGAAGCCTATATATATTTTCCTAATAAGACTGACAATCGTAAGCTAGTCAACGAGTCAACGCTCTGTGAATGTGTCTTTATTTTCTAATGCGATACGATAATCTATCGATTAAACTGTATATCACGAAGCTTATGAGTAAAAGCCTAAATATTTCTTTAATCTTGAATATATTTACTATTAACTTTAAAGCTTCATCGATATTTTTTTGATATACAATTCCGTAGTATATTAATTTGATCTATCTAGTTAGGTTTAACCAACTTTTGCGATATAACCGCACAAATATGTTTGTTACATCCCATGTACTTTTCTCTACTACAATATGTACGTATTATACATATAAACCTTCCTTTTGAATCACTATCAATTGCTGAAAACTGCATCAAAATCTGTTAAACAGTTTAAAAGATCTAAAGTAATAAATAGAGGCAACGACTTCATTTTATACCATGTAGATTTTGGGTAACAGTTACATATTTATTTATTAACAGTTCACCTTGTCATTCTGTTTACTTTCCAGTATACTCGAGGGTATATTTTAGTATACTGCACGTCATTTCGATTATAACACGAACAATACCAAGCTTGAGTAAATTAAGCTTAGAAACAATATCGTTGGTACGTAAAGTACATGCCTTTGGAGAACAAGAGCATTTTAAGACAAAGCAAAGATTTCTGAAACCATAACAGGTAAATTAGCTCATAACAGGTTAGCACGTGTCAGGAATGAGAAATAATCAGTAAATTAAACTCAACAGTGTTTATTTCTTGTATTAAAATTGTGTGTTTCGCTCCTTTTGATGTTTAAATGAATACTATCACGGATATATAAAATGTTATTTAATATATATTGCGACGGTACTGTGAGAATAGATATTTAGAGCCTGTAGATGCTTGAAATAAAGATATTATTATTATTATAAAAGAACTTTACAGAATTAGAAAGTCCTACATGAGATCTGACAGATCTCGTAATGCAGCGAACGTGTTAAGACATCAGCCAATGAGAAGGCCTTCGTTTCTAAAAATACGGTTTAGTCAAATGACGAACCGTATTCTTTATTTTAAATATTATTTTATCATAAATATACTATCACACGCTTCCATCAGGTGTGATCACAGTCAAGCGCAATTAAAATAAGATTAACAGCTAACTATAGCAGACGTAAATTTATTGTTTTCTTTCTATTAGTGATTCATAATTAGAGGTTATAAAAAAGTAAGTAAAAGTAAGTAGCAGCCCATTAACGTCCCACTGCTGGGCACAGGCCTCCTCACTCGCATGAGAGAGGGGTCTCAGAGCATAGACCCACCACGCTGCTCCACTGCGGATTGGCAGGCATAGTACACAAGTGTACTCTTTATTCGTTCACTCTCATAGTCCGATGTGACGGGAATCCGACACGACCGGAGAGAGATTGGGCGCAGGACCGACGGCTTAACGTGCTCTCCGAGGCACGGGGGTAGATCACACCGCCAACTTCCCAACTTCGGGCAAATATTGAGAAAATCTTAATAGAAAGCTCAATATCGATTTCGAACTGGCCCGACCCGGGACTCGATCCCAGGACCTCATGTCTAGAGTCGAACATACTAACCACTAGACCAATGAGGCCTGAAAAAGGACCTAGCCTAATTTTTAATGCGAAAGCTGAGTTGTACGGGATGATAATATCGTCATTTTAGGATCTAGAAACTTGTTCTTTATGCTGTTGATTCGATATACCATTCAAAGTTTCACTTTTATGGTTCAAAATAATCTTTACTTTAATATTATAAACGCGAAAGTTACTCTCTTACACAAACTACTGGACTAATCCTCACTTTTAAAACCGGCTACGGAATTATTTATTTAAAATTTATGTTCGCGACTCTCTCCCTATATAGTTTAATCTTATTCGTAAATGTACGTAAATGACGTGCAAGCGGGATTTAGAAGAGGAATGGGATGTACGGATCAGGTCTTTTCTTTACGGTGCTTAACTGAAAAATGTTTGGCTAAACACCAAAAAGTTTATTGCGCGTTCGTAGATTTAGAAAAGGCCTATGATCGAGTGGTGAGGAATGAGCTGTGGTCAACGTTATCTACGTATGGGGTGAGCGGTTGTCTGATCCAAGCATTGAAGTCTCTCTATGAGGGTTCTAGTGCCTGTGTCAGAATAAACGGAGCGTACACGGAGTGGTTTCCTGTCGAAAGAGGTGTTCGACAGGGATGTGTTGCGTCACCATGGCTGTTCAACCTTTTCATGGATAAATGTTTGACAGATTTAAAAGAATGTATGTATGGGTTAAGAATGAATGAATTACTCATCAAATGTTTACTCTACGCTGATGATCAAGTAATACTTGCGTCATCCGCTAACGAGCTTCAGGAGATGCTAAATATTATGAATGAAGCTTTGAAAGGGAAAGGAATGAAAGTGAATGTAAACAAAACGAAAGTTATGCTTTTTGAACGAGATGAATCTATGATGAATGGCAATATTTTGATAGATGGGGAACAAGTGGAAGAGGTGAAAGAATTTGTATACTTGGGATCTAAATTTACAAAAGATGGAACATGTGAAAGTGATATCGAAAGGAGAGTGAATGCAGGGAATATGGTAAATGGTGCTCTGCATGCTTTTATGAATAGCCAGATGGTGTCTCAAAGGGCTAGACTGGCAGTGCATGCTGGAGTGTTGGTGCCAACACTTATGTATGGTAGTGAAAGTTGGGTATGGCAGAAGAATCACAAAAGTAAAATAAATGCGGTAGAGATGAGAGCGTTGAGAAGCATGAGTGGATTAAAACTGAGTGACAGAGTAAGAAATAGTGTGATAAGAGAACGTTGTGGTATAAAAGAAGACGTAGTGACTAAAATTGAGAAAGGTATGCTTAGATGGTTTGGGCATGTAGAGAGAATGAATGAAAGGAGACTGACAAAAAGGATTTATGAGTCAAGAGTGAATGCGAAAGTTGGAAGGGGAAGACCGAGGCGAACGTTCCTGGACCAAATCCAGGACATTTTAAATAACGGCCAGGTCAAGAGTACTCTAAACCGACGAACTTGTATGAAAGGTTTAATGAGATTGAAAGAAGCGAAGGATATATGCAAGGATCGTGGCAAGTGGAAGGATGTTGTCTCTGCCTACCCCGAAGGGAAAGAGGCGTGATGCTATGTATGTATGTATGTATGTAAATGTACAGTTTAATTTAGTCCTATTGGAATGTAGATATTAAATAAAAACAACGAGAGAGATGTTTCCAAAACTTTAATAAAAAGCGCGGTTACTTATGCCAGTAGTAACGTTTGTCAGCGCTAGTTGCGGCATATAAATGAGCCATTTTGGCGCCATAATTGTTATTCCACTTATGTAGTTTCGATTAGTTCCTGAATCAGCATATAGTGAGTGTATGCCTTAAAAGTTTACGTAAATGTATTTTTCTTTGTTTTCAGATCAATAAAATGGGTGTGTCTAAGGTGTATATATTTTTTATTACCATCCAACTGCTGTACACTGTGACAGCTCAAGAAGTAGTTAGAAGAGTCCCTCAAGGATTCCTGGGGATGCGAGGGAAGAAGTACTACGAGTTCGGGGAATCAGACTTGTATAAACGTAAACCTCAATTCTTCGTTGGAGTTAAAGGCAAGAAAAACGTAGACCCTTTCGCTGAAATCGATTATAAGAGAGCTCCAATGGGATTTGTGGGAATGAGGGGCAAGAAAGAGTCCTTCTACCCGGACTATATAATCTACCCGGAAAGCTATCGTTATTTTCCCCAAAAGTCAGGTTCCTTAATCGGTCAAATCGATTATACTACAGATGAAAACAGCTACGGCTCTGAATACCCGATTCTGAATGAAGTCATAAACGAATATTTGAACAAGCTCCGTTTAAAATTGAACAACGAAGCCTCAACTGAGTCATCCGATATATCTGATGAGAGAATAAACGATGTGGAAAAACGGGCGAATTTACACAAGTTTTACGGCGTGAGGGGTAAAAAATCCGTGCAGGAAAAAAGGCCATATGATGTCTCATTTCGAGGAAAATTCATTGGCGTACGCGGTAAAAAGGATGTTAAGAACACTGATGAGGCAAATTTCTTGTTCCCTGGACTGTCTGAAAGGAGGGAACAGGAATTCCTCGGGATTGGTGGTAAAAAATGGACAGACGATACCGTTTTAGGTGAGGGCCCCTCAAATATTTAATAAGTAGGCCTAATGACATAGTCACGCGTGTTTTTTGTAAATATTTGATACGTAGTAGAATATTCTAAGGCGTGGGTTGTTTTTAAGCGTATTCATGTGCTAGTTTTCATTATAATATTGGAGGCAGTTTCATTTCTAGGATCGTGATATTTTATTATGTAAACCTTAATTAGATTAAGATTAAATTAATCTATGGATAACTTAGTATGTTTGGGAAAACTCAGTTGAATTACATCATCATCATCATAACAAATTCCACTTTTTTATTGAGTAGAAGTGGAATGTGTTATGATACAGTCAAGACGGTAATGTGTCTACGAAGGTAATATGCATTTGAATTCTACACGTCGTAATGGATTGCAATTTTTGGAAGTAAACTGCTAAATGCGTGATGAGAACGTTACTAAAAGTGTCGGATTAGGCGAATAGAAATGGAGTTAGAGGAGATAAGAAGATAGACTAACGTTTTGCTTGAGTCATAAGATTTTTTCTTAGCAAAATATAGAATGACTTGAAATATGGGATAGGCACTTCTATCACAATGTAGACACTCACTCAGAACTGTTTGCCCCATACTCCTACGGAGTCAGGATATAAAAACGTAAAACACTACGCCCGTTTACTAAAGTCAATTGGGGGAATAGTTTCGGAGATTGTACAGTAAATTATCGTGTTTTATTTATATACCTGGTTCCTTGTGAACACAGGGAATCCCCGATTTCCACGGGTTCGATATTTACGCGAGTAGCACCGTGGGCAACAGCTAGTATTGTATAAGAGCTTGAAAATGACAATAGATAAATGATACTTCGATACTTTTTCTACTATCTCTACCACTATCTATGTCTCATAATAGAGGAGACTTTTTCCCAGCAGTGGGTCATTAATATGACGTTTATTCACTACGAAAACCCTTCCTTTTAAGATCTCGGCAAATACCTATTAATAAGTATTGTATAAGCGCGTAATAGACAATATATATAAAGGTACCTCGGAAGTTTTCATACTTTCTCTTACTCTCTTTCTCATTCTCTTTATAACTCATGCTTGACTTGGGTGACTTTTGCAATAGGAGCATAATATGCTTTAACTTACTATTTTTCTATTTTCAGATCTCGAGCAAAGCAACGAAATCGAGACGCCAAATTAAATCTACAAAGCAATATATCCAATATTTCAATTCCCTTACAAAGCCTAGTCAGATATCGTAATAAGTGCGCATTATAATTAAGTTATAAGGAACAAGTCACGAACCGCTATGCTTAAATAATTAAAGGCATCGATTACCTATGCCATTGTTTTGTGGCAACATTAGATACAATACTTTATTAAGTAATTGTCGTATGTGGCAATAAAACAATTAAAAGATGACATATTTTTTTAAATACAAGCTTCAGAATACGAACTATTCACCAGAGACAAAAAGCTATTCTAAAATCGATGGCTTTGTCTCTGGTTTAACATTTTGCTGACCTCAAGAATGGCGTAAGGAATAAAGCTAATGTAATATTAAACTTATAACAAAAAAACGCATCACTTTTTATGAAAACAATTCTCTTGTTTTTTTACCCTAAAATATGGGACCTAGATCAACTGACGTTGTATTTTAATGATGAAATGATATGTAAAAACCGATTTAATTAAGCTTACGACAAATACGTTTTCTAAATTGCTTTATGTTAAAGAATTTAATTAAAAAATTATGTAAAGCGGTTTTTGACTTGTACTGTAATTGTAAATTCAAAGTTGTGAGTACAGTTCCCGGCGACATTTGAAAATTGTCATAATTTATAATCTGTATAATTTATCAGTGTCTGAAGTTACAAGAACCCAAACCCAACCCATTAAAAAAAGTTATTAAAAGGAATTATTTGACAAATGCACTTTGACAACTGGGACTACATCCTATTGTCAGATGTGATATTTACGTTTGAAATAAATATTACCTTACCGATATAAATTCAATTCATTTGAATATATAAATTCAATTTATTCTGGGTTTTATTTAGTTTATTATTAAGTTGAATACTACCATTTTTATAAAGACAAGAATTAAAGACCTTATAGAATAGCGAATCAGAATACACAGATTATACAAAGCTAATAACAATTTTGAAAGTGTCATTAATACTATCTTTGAAGTTTAATTTCATATAAAGCATTAGGATTAATTTTATTTATCCTTTTTAACCTATAACTAGCCCATGAGTATACTAGAGTACACAGATAATATAAAATTCCTATTATAACTATCTTTAAGTATAGATTTTGGTTTCCATAAGTTCCTGCCGGGAATAGTACTTATATAAGGCTTATTATAGCGTTCATTAGTATTTAAAATCTGTAATTCTTAGCTATACTGAGTACTTAAAGCAATTTTATCAGTATTATATAATAGTTACACTGCATCTGTATAAGATTAAACTTTGTCTTTGATTCGGTTATCATTTTTTTAAATTTTATATTCAAGAATCATGTTTGTAACTTATTAAATATATTCTATACTTTTTAAAGGAAGAAAATAATATATTGTTTTACAGGTTATAACCGCATTAAATTAATATAAAGGTTTAAAAACAAAGCAATATATGACATATTTTATAATATTTTTTTAATCTGTGGCATTATATTTTAAAGATTACTAAACTATATGCACATTTTATTAGAACAGGAAAAATACAATCAAACAGTTTTAGATAACTGGTATAATTTATATTAAATCTTTTTTTAATCTGTGCACATTTATCATAACAAGTATTTTAGTAGTGTATTCTTTAACATATAAAGTTGTTAATCTGTTGTAATGAAATTTGTTATATTACAGATTGTATTCATGTTATTAATATGTAATATTAATAGATTAGAATACTGTAATGTATTTAATATAGTTCGCTGTCTCGATGTTGATGTACACGTGTCCGTACATTTTGCTAAGGCTGGCAAAATGTCACTTGTGTATGGTAACACCAAACGTTCGGAAATTATAAGCTATTGTCAATTTTATGGATTGTTTTATTTCTAGACATCTACATACCATTTTTGCTTATCCGATAAAAACATTTTTTTGATTTGTTTCCTAAGTAACATGTCGCAAAAAAGGAAAAAATAATGTGTAACCTGTCCTACGTAAATGGAGTTTAATACAGTCGAATGTCGCTAAAATGGCTCTTATGACTTAAATATTCATGAAAGACTACCAAATGTTATGGTTTTTATGTTTGCTAATAGTTAAACTATACAATGTTATCTTTTGTTTATTAAATTAAGACTTTGGTGTCGCGTATTTTGCGATAAACTTTGTGATAGTGAAAAATGTCCGTCTTATATTTATAGGCTCATATCTTATAAACTAAAACTTACCTCAAAGGGTTTTCATTGTTATTCACATCACTTGTACAATAAAAAACACAAATAATCACAAAAGTAAATACAACAAAAAATCTTCGATACGACAAACTCACCGTTAGTAACGGTTACTTTGTAACTGATTTAATCTATTGACTGGTGTTATGTCTACGCATATTTTGTTACGATAGTTACCGAGAAGCGAAATTGAAAACATATCGACTTAAAAAGCAAGAGATGCTTATATATGATTGCCCGAGTTGACACAGAACTATCGTCCCATGTCAACCGGTTGACATGGGCAATTTAAGGGCTACTGTAGTTAATTTCTACGAAAATAAATTCATATTCCCAAACATATTCTTGAAAACCATTTGTGAAGTGTGTATTAGTAAATTTGCATGTATATATTTAGACAATTTTGTAAGTGGTTTTTTTTATTTCTGACAAGTTAGCGCTTGACTGTGTTAACCTGATGGTAAGTGATGATACAGTCTAAGATGGAAGCGCAATAATCTACTTTCTAAACAGCATCGCACTGCAACACAACTACGCCAGCTGTATCATAAAACTATATGTGGCACATAATAATAAGTCTAGGACGTAATAATAAAAATCAAAATCAAAATCAAAAATATCTTTATTCAAGTAGGCATATTACAGCACTTTTGAATCGTCAAATTATATTTTTTTTCCACACTCTGATTCTAATATACATCTGATGACGGTACTCAAGATCGGCTTAAAATCTAAAGTTACGAGGGTTCCTTCGCGCCCTGATCCGAGAAGAACCCACAACAAACTCAGTCGGGTTTTTTTTTTTACCATCATCATTACAATAACAAATTAGTTTACTATATTTTAATTAAAATTAGAGCAATTTGTTCACTCCCAAGCGTTTCTATCGTCTAGGTAATCTTGCAACTTATAATACGATTTTTCTATCAACTTTCTTTTAACAAAGACTTTGAATTTATTAATTGACATCTTTAGAACGTCTTGTGGGAGTTTATTATAGAAACGTATACAGTTACCCTTAAATGAGTTGTTAATCTTATGCAGCCTACTAGAATTTATAACAAGTTTGTTTTGGTTTCGTAAGTTATATGATGTACATTCACTCTTTTTATTAAAAGAGTCAATGTTTTTATGTACATACAACAAGTTTTCTAATATATATACGCAGTGAACTGTCATTATGTTAACTGCCTTGAATTTGTTTCTTAGCGACTCTCTTGGACCCATATTGTAAATCGCACGAACGGCCCTTTTCTGCAGCACAAATATTGCATCTATATCAGCAGCATTACCCCAAAGTAGAATACCGTATGACATAATGCTGTGAAAATAGCTGAAATATACCAGTCTGGCAGTATCAACATCTGTCAGACGACGAATTCTTTTAACTGCGTAAGCCGCAGAGCTGAGCCTGTTCGATAGACCACTTATATGGGGCCCCCACTGTAATCTGTTATCTAACGTAATGCCTAAGAAAACGGTACTGTCTACAAGGTCTAGTTCCTCATTATTAAGTTTAACAATGGTTTGCATTTGTTTAACATTAGGCAGACTAAATTTAATACATTTTGTTTTATTTGCGTTGAGCAATAAATTATTAGCTTCAAACCATTGTACCACTTTATTGAGAGAGCTGTTTACGTCGTCATAATTTGTTTGTCGCCTATTAATCTTAAACAACAGCGAAGTATCATCAGCAAACAGAACAATCTCATGATCACCCTTAACAAAGTAAGGAAGGTCATTGATATAAATGAGGAAAAGAAATGGTCCTAGTATGGAACCCTGTGGGACTCCCATTTTTGTCACAGACCCCGCAGAAAGCTTGCCATTGACACAGACCTTTTGCGTTCTATTGGTTAAATATGAACTCATCAGGTCTAATGCTGTGCCCGCGAGGCCATAGTGTCGCAATTTCCCGATCAGGGTTTCATACTGAACACAATCGAAGGCCTTAGACAGATCACAGAAAACGCCAAGCGCGTCACGTGAATCCTCCCAGGCCTCGTAGATATTGAGTAATAACTGTACGCCAGCATCGGTAGTCGAGCGACCTCGAGTAAAGCCAAATTGCTTATTATGTAATAAATTATATTTTTTGAAATGTTTTAGCAACTGGTTCAACATTATTTTCTCAAATATTTTACTAAAGGTTGGGAGAACCGATATTGGCCTAAAGTTACTAGGGTTCGAAGTACTGCCTGACTTAAACATCGGTATTATTTTGCTGTACTTCATTAAGTCAGGAAATACACCACAATCTACACAATTGTTAAAAATTACCGCCATGTCTGGTGCAACGATGTCAATTAATGATTTTACAAGGTTAACTGACAAACCCCACAAATCGTTAGTTTTTTTGTTATTAATTAAATTAAATGACTTAATAACATCAGAGGCATCGACACGACTGAATTTAAAAGTACTATGACATTGGGGCAAGCTATCAGCTAGCCAAGAGAGTGCAATGGAAGGTGAGGAGTTCAGTGATTTCGTAGTTGAGACAGGAATTTTTGTAAAAAACTCTTCAAAAGTATTAGCAACCTCTAAGTCTGACGAAATTTTTTTATTCTCTAAATCTAAATGAAATTCATCAAAACGCGGAGTTGCTTTTCCTGTTTCATCATTAATTATTTTCCAAGTTGTTTTAATTATATTAGTACTATTTTTTATCTTACATTTGATGTGTTGCGATTTAGCAAAAACACATTTCTTTTTGAAATCCTTGGAAATCCTTAATACGTCAGCTGTATCATAAAACATTTTGCCATTTGGGTTAAAATCAAAATATTCTTTATTCAAGTTGGCTCAAAAAGCTCCTTTGATCACCGGTTCGGAAAGTTGATAAGAAATCGGCAAGAAACTCAACGGCTACTTCGTTAAACATAGTTTTTGTACGTCACATTGTGTTTAGCTTTCATGTGCAACTGGAATTAAGTCCAAACGTCTTTGTCACTTAAATAATCTTCAATATTATACTGTTTTTGTAACAAGACGTTATTAGCATATTTCCTGAATCTGGAGGCAGACTTAGAAGTGATTCGGATATCTTATTAAAAATACGTAAGCTCAACCAAAATTATTTCTGAACCTTCTTCAATCTAAAATAGGGCATTACAATCTAGTAAAAATAAGCCAGCTCCATCGTAAGACCTTTTGTCTTGGACGTAATAATACGTTATCTGTATCATAAAACATTTTAAGAAAGACGTAATAATACGTGAGTTTTATAATAAAAAGTTTTAAATAGCACGTTGGAAGACGTCAGATGTAAAGTAAAATATTTAATTTAAGACAATCTTTTAGGTAGGACGTAATAATACGCCAGCGGCAGCGACAAGGTTAAAATGAAAAATACATAAACAAATTTCATAATATTTTTTATTAAAACTTCTCCTTATAAATCCATCGATTGCTAACATAAAGAATAGAACGTACATAGAAGCCATGTCTTAATGTGATATTCATAAATACATATGTTTCATATTATAAATGACAGCCGACAACCGAACCGACCTCGGGCATCACGCGCAACAAGTGACGCGACGCCATCTCGGGTACATTACAAAAACAACCATATAATACAAAAGGAAACACAAAATATCGGATAGGATATGTATATACGTTGCTTTGGAAGAAGAGTGTCACAATACAAAAAAAAAACTCATTTGAAAACAAAATCAAATAGGCCAATGACACAATATCACTTTCTTGTGTCAAAGTATCAGAATTATATATGAGATTTTAATCCAAAAATTGGATTCTTTGACAGAATAATGACACAATTCAAAATCTCCTTGTAAAATATGACACCTTGTAGCGTTCCAGCAATTTGTACAGTAATTTTGCAGCATTGAATAAGTTTTTAAAACAAGAAAATATTTTTTAGAAGAACAGTGATACAATTCAAAAAAAGCTTAATTTACAGTATAATCATTGGAATGTAAAATGTTCAAATACACCAATGATATTTTGTAATGTCACAGCGTTATTTTCTGCAGAGTTGATTATAAGACTTTATTACAAATATAGACAATTCTGGATTCTTTAGAAGAATAGTGACAAAATTAAAAAAGGTAATATTATAATAACTCTTTTGAAAATAAAAAATTACAACGACAATTTCTAGTAAAATATTATACGGGATTAAATAGATTTCAATATAAAAATAAAATGATTTGGATTCTTTGGAAGAATGGTGACACAATTCAAACAAAGCTATCGTTGTGAACGTTAGTTTGACTGAAGTAGAACTATTTATTATACTTCGCACATATGACATTATTGTAACCAACGACGACGGCGTTCACAAAACAGAGAAAGATATTATTCAATATTTTATGCATAAAATTAACGAAATGTACATTAATGTACTGGAAAAAATCCAAGATGGCGTCACTTTACACTTTTTTGTGTCGATAAAACCTCTCGCATAAGAAAAACTAAATAGAAAAAAAGAAACCTGTATATTATTCATCATAAGGCCGTCAATGTATTCCTACATGATTTCGTTATAAGGGAGAAAACGTTATACAAAATGGACGATTAGCGAAAAATTGTAAAAATGTCACCCTAAAAAACGAGGGTATATTAAATTATGAACTAACCAAATTGGGCGTACGAATTCAAAACATTAAATTCAATTAACAAGCAATTATCAACAATTACATATCGTCTAATTACTTCAATAACGTCATAAGTTGGAGAAATCATAATCACTAGCTACGGAATTTTTTAAGTTACTAAAAGATCATTTAGGTAGATAAGACATTATTGAAGTAAACAGACGTTGTATTTAACTTTATAAAACCGACTGAACTCGAAACTGGTCGGGCTAAAGCATAATGTAATACAGAAACTTTATCGACAATCTAACTGTTCAAGTATTATATAACTGATCTTCAAAACAATAGTGCATGTATTCCAGTTAAACGAAACAAATTTCTTTAAAACACAACCTCGAATTTGTTTACGAAAGCATTTAAAGTAAAAAAAAAAAGGAAAGTTTACTCAATTCGTCTCTTTACTTCAATAACGTCGTAAGTCCAAAAAAAATCTATATATATTAAATTCATAAATAAAATCAATTGTTTCGACACAATTACTTTTGAAAATGTACTAAAAGATCAATTTTGGTGATAACACGTTATTGAAGTAAAGATTTGGTGTATTTTGTTGACAGATTAGCGATTGACTGTGACGTCATCAGATGGTTGATGAGACTATCTATCACATATTTTCAACTATTTATTTGCTTGGCCACACGTCTTTTCTGATAGGATGGTAACAAGCTACGGACAAGGCCCCCCCTCCCCCTCCTACAATCTGGCGTCTAGCAGTTGGAAAGTGCAACTTCCTTAATTTGCCATACTACTGTTCGAAGTCAAGGTCGTAACCAGGGTCAAAGCTGTTTTATTAACTGGGATTTACAATTTCCCTATTTTGCAATGCCACAACTCGTAGACAAGATCTCTAGGTCAAAGCAAGGTTGCAGGCAAGGTCAAAGCCAAGCTATGGAAGTGAGCTATCATTATAGCCTGTATTATAGTGCTTATAATTTTTCTGTACGATTATATAATACTTGAATTCCCTCTAACTTCTACTTCACATTCTAATGAAATTGGAAAGATAAAATATAATAAATGGAATATGCAAGAGAACTGGAAAGTATAACCCCAAGTATTAATGATAATTTGTTATTTTATCCACTAATTGATAAATAGGAATAGAAAATATTTTGGTAAAACGAACAAGCAGTTCTAGGGCTTCGTTATGAAGAGTGTCAAAGTTGAACCAGTACTGTACATGCATTTGCAGTCTTAAAATTGGCTAGACTGTCAAAAACACATTTACAGTACATGAAATTGTACAATTTTGACAAAACATAGGGTATAATTTGGCGTAAGTGGTATTTAAGATTAGTTTTTCATTAAAACAAATACAAAAAATTAAAAAACAATTCAAAAGGATAAGTTAACATTACATTATCCATAATAAAATAGGTAAACTACATTGATCAGTATTTTGTTTCAAATTATTTACATGAAGATTTCATACCATTATTGGCGGGAAAGCCGCCATTTTGTGATCATGATCATGAAGTTTCAAATTTTTGTTTGTATTTTATTTTTTACTTTCCATCAACGACTTATAACAATATATAATATAAACAATTAATAACTTTTATTAACGCAAAATACATGCAAATTCTCTAATTTCATATTTACGAAGCTTTTTTTATGCGCAAAGTAATGAATAATGGCGGGAAAGCCGCCATCTTGTAAACACTAGTAGAAATTCACATTTTAATAGTTTTTTTCGTTTTGAATCAGTTTGTTGTTTATATTTTAATATCTATGCGAAAATCACACGTCTCTTTTGTGTCACATTTTAAAGTATTTCTATTTTTAATAATTATTGGCGGGAAAGCCATCTTGTTGACACAAGGCTCTGATACTAATTGTATTCATGTTATTTACGAAGTTTATTTCAATTTTTTTATTGCATTCTAAGAATTATTTTGTAACACATTTAAAATGATATTTTATACATCATCATCATCAATTTATCCACTACCACTACTAATACCACAGACGCCAAATCATTTAAAACTAAAAAAATCGTAGCAAGAAAAAACAAAGGCAAAAATTGTAAACTAGGAATCAGATTAAGATTGTAATATTTTGTATGCTAACTACTTATAATACAAAAAATATTTATGCACGTTAATATATAGCCTACAGTTAGTGTTACTGTTTATTTATTTGTTACTAATTAGTCAAAATCCGGTTCCTATACGTTCTAAGACCTCCTTTTCCGAATGTTTTGATGGAAAAATTTAATTTTTCAAGCGAAATTGTTAAGCCAAATGCAAATATCTGGAAGTCATGCAATTCATATATACACTGTAATAATGTTTAGCTAGATTTTTTTTGATGATCACTCTTTTCTTTATGCAAAAACTTCGATTTCGAAATCGAGGGTAGGTTGGATATTTCGTATTTATATAGGATTGTTAAGCTAAAGTGATTTGAATATTCGATCTAGAAAATAAACTATGCATAAGTTTCAAATTTCTTTTTACAAATTAACTTTCTAAATCGAGGGTAGATTTGATATTTCGTCATATCAAAGTTGTTATTAAGCTAATGTGCATTAGCCAATCAAATTTGTGGAAGGTATTTGTGAATTCAACTGATATTTATTACCTAACTTGACTTCGTTTAAGATATACACTAATAGTGTTTACGTAAAATTTTTTATAATCACTCTTTTTAGTGTATGTAAACTTCAATTTCGAAATCGAGGGTAGATTAGATATTTACGTCTAGAAAATTGATGATGTCTTCAACCTTTGGAAGGTATTCATTAATTTCAAGTATTTTTTTTAATTTAATAAATAGATCCGTTTTTAGATAATAAATTAAATTTCCTTTTAAAAAGTGTAATATTTAAATCAAGTTAAAGGAGATCTAAAACCATTTAGGTATATTGGTCTAATATCTCAAAATAAAATGTCTCGTCTTATACATTTTGGTAAAACTACCCACTTAACACAAGTTTTCTTCTTTTGTTTTTATATCTTTACCACGAAGCAACCTCACCTCACTTTTTTCATAGTATCCCTAGTATCCCGCAATAAAAATCATAATAAAAAATGTCAAAAATTAAAAAAAAATTGGATTTTTTGCTCAGTCTTCCAAAAATAAATACAAATTTGAAATTATTATCGGTTAATTTTTAAATTATCTATAAACCAAGTGATGTCCTAAAGATATATTGAATAATTTAATCTGAGTTTTATTTATTTTTTTAATCATTTTTGCAAACCACAATATCGGAAAAAAATCAAACAATTTTTACAGCAGGCGATATTTTATGTACCTGATTGTCAATAAATTTGGTAAAACGAAATTGATGGTCGATGTAACGAATTCAAAAATATTCTTTTAATTATCAATATTCAATCACATTCAGGCAATTGTAAAAGTCGCGAAAATCTTTTTTAGCTGATTAAATCGTCACCTTCGTTATAAATCACTTAAGTGTGCTTATATGTTTGCTTTAATAATTGAAATTTCGTTAAGCCGACCACCAGTTTCGTTATATATAGAAAATTGCATTATTCTTCAGTTTTAGTTATTTTAACTTCGTTTGTATATTCAGTTTCTTTAAAACGGCAAAAAATTTCGTTTTATCAACCTACGTGACAGATAAATTATGATTTCACGATATTTATTTGTGTATCGCTGCTTTAGATGAATAGTGACACAATTCAAAATTTACTTTGTTCGAGAATATTCTATAGTAGCTTGTATGTAATAGAAACTGTTATTCAAATCGACAAAAAAATTGTTTTTAGAATTGTGTTTATTTTTCATTATTCTTCTAAAATATCGGTTTAGAGACATTTTAACATTGACATGGTAGAACCAGTTTAGTTATACAAAACAACAATTTCGTTATATAAACCTATGTAATAGAAGACAAAATATATTTTCACGATATTTGTGTAGATATCGCTGATTTGGACGAATAACGACACAATCCAAAAGTTTCATTGTTCCAGAACATTCTATATTATCTTTGTGTGTAATACAAATGATGTTGTGGTACCACAAAATGTCAGTATGTAAATGGTTGATTTCAATGTTGTACTTTTTTTCAAACTGTTCTGTAAAATTAGAATTTTTTGAATTGTGTCTTTATTCTTCTAAAACTGCAAAGTATAGTCATTTTAACTTCGACGTGGAATGTTCAGTTGCGCTTAACCGGCCAATAAATATCGTTATAGCAACATAACAATGACACAATCCAAAAGTTTCATTGTTATAGAATATTCTATATCAGTTTGTATGTAATAAGAACTGTTATACAATTGGGCAAAAATGACGTTGTAGCATCACAAAATATCGCTATGGCATTAGACAATTTGTTTTTTTTTTAATTGTGTGTAATAAAAAAACTGTTATTACGGCGTTGTGACACCACAAAATGTCATAATGTCATTGATTAAATTTAATTTCAAATAGCCCTCCTGGATTTAGCTTTTTAATTGTGTCACTATTCCTCTAAAACAGCCATGTCGAAAAATCTGTATTTGTAAGGTTTAAGACAGTTTTATTACAACATTGCATATTCAGTTTAGTTACATCAAAGTTTTCACGATATTTATTCACAAATCGCTTTAAAAGAATAGCGACACAATTCAAAATTAGCAAAAATGACGCTAAATTTGTTTGCGTCATTGGTTAATTTAGGAATCGTTTAAATTTGAATTTAAACGCTTTTATGAAAAAATAACTTTCTGAATTGTGTCACTATTCTTCCAATGCAGCGATAAAGAAATAAGTGTATTTGTTTAATTTTAGACATTTTGACTTGGATAATATAGTGAAAAGAAAACGAAATCAAACAAAAATTGCGGGTACTTTCCCATTGAATAAATTTGCGAATATTTCTTCACACATATAGTGTATCTACTCTTTGTCTATATAACATCAGTGGTGAAAAAAAATCACAAAATAATCGTGTCTAAAGCCGTATTATTATTTTAATAATAATAAAAAAAATCACAATAAATAGAACTTATTATTAAAAATAATTATTGTAATACACACTGCATAGTACAGCGCTCCTATACACAACCTATTAAACGACGCACAATGTTAATATAGTCCGAGAGCCCACGACACAACTTACAAAAGAGTAATTCTGAAGTTATTTCATTATTTTAAATCAGTTAAGTGTTTACGTCCCATTGCTGGGAACTGGCTTCTTCGCGTATTAGACCTACCACTCCACCACGGATTGACTGATTTGAAACAAATATATATTTCAAGACATACTGATGACTTGGCAATACCAACATAAAAGATCAGAGGTTATCTTCAATTTTTTTCCGATTTTCTAAACTCAATCTTTTGAATATTAACCTGCCTTGGTACCATTCAAGAATGATTGTGGCCATTGCAGTGTTACTAACAGCTCTATTCCGATGACTTTAAGACACAAATTAAAAAATAACTAAAGGTTGTCTCTAAAAGAGATCGCTTGCAGCAGTAAACCCGCCTTTGCACGCTTATATCATAGTTATAAGGCTCTTAAATTGTATATCTCTTTTATATTGTGTGCACTCGAGTGTTTTCTGTCTCTCTATCCGTCAAATGTGAAACATCGAATTGATTCAAGGTACATTATAGGTAGGTGCGTCAAGAGAGACGAATAACCGAACGATGTGGAACAGAGACGACGTGGCAATGTATCGCCACGGCATGCGTCAGTCTTAGGCACGACTATAGATATTTCACATCAATAACGTAAATTCTCTAATTTAATGAAATCGGTAGTCAAATATGTAAACTCATCATGTTCATATTAATACAAGTCCTAAATATATAAATATATTATTAAACACTTCAGTGAAAATATGTAATCCTCTTATTTTATCCAAAAATGTATTTTAAAAAAAATCCTAAATATATTCATTAATTTATGTATTTTGCAACGGTGACGACATTTTTTTATTGAACTGTAATTTGTAAATTGTTTATAATGCAATATTAAGTTTTATTCAAATATATGTCGAAGAAGATACATTCTTCCTAAAAAGTCTGAGCAAATAGCGGTATTAAACTAAAAACAAAACTTGCTAATTACTAAAAATGCTTTACAAGTGAATTATATCACAGCAAAATATTAATTTATCACACTTTGGTAGCACTAGCGAAGCTATGATATAACGAATGACTCGACAAATCGATATAGAATAACGAATTCGTCTACAGATAGTTCTGTCCTGGTCTCTCAGACTATAACGAAATAATAAACCCCGCTCCTAAATCCGACTACGCAATGAACATTTATTAATCGTTTATTATATGAAAATATTATATTTTTTTAAATGTAATACCTTAACACGAGGAACGTTAAGCGACAATAACGATTGTTGAATTAATTTATATCCGCTTACATTTAGCAGAAACGAAAAAAAAGCTATTTTACTTCATAAATCGTGGATTTGCGATATAAATGCAATAATTAACATTAACTCTATTATTATTACATCGTGTGCCAGCCGATTGTTCTGAAGGTCAACTATTCGTAAAAGGTCATTGCAAATCGATTTTCCATTCATTGACATCAGATAATCAATGTCAGTTGAATTTAAACAATCAAATTTTGTACCGATATCAAATATCGAATATTGAATCGATTTCAAATAATCCACTTTTGTACTGATTTAATCGATTTGTCATATTCCCTTTTAGTATAGATTTCTCAATTTTTTTATTATGCTTTTTTATAAACGTTTGTTTCGTGCCTCCTACCATTTTACAACATCAAAGGTATAAAACCAAAGAAAATTGATTTTTTATTCATAGATATCAGATAATCGCATTTTATCATCGATATCAAATATCGAGCTTTGAATCGATTTGGCGTATGCTTCATTATTATCAAATTAGCGAAGTCGAATTAGCGAATTATTATCAACTTTAACGAGTTTCTTTAGGTATATTTCATAAGTTTAGATAGATAATTACAAAATTCTGAATTTAACGCGTGTAACGGGTGTCACTCGAATATCTAATCGATTTCGCAGAATAGATTTTTTAAATAAAACTATACTTTATTAGGAAAATAGTTTTGTGTCGTCTTATATATTTCTCAAATGAAGGTTAATATATCATTTTTCATTATTAAAGGTATAAAACCGATGCAAATCGATTTTTCATTTAAGGATATCATTAATCTTTAACATACGTAGCCTTTATAACGATATAAAATATCGATTTTGCATAATCGATTTTTATACAAATATATATTTTTTAGAATATAGTTTTTTTATCGTATGATATTTTTAGAAAGAATATACAATTTTTCATAACACAGGTGTGAGACACGACACAACAATATATTTTCATATTTTTGTACGAATAGTTGACGTTGAGACAAAAACCTTTCTCGACGCGTACATATTGGCTAGGATATATAAAAATTATGCAACTTCATTTGAAAAATCCTAGCCTTAGCGAAATTAATACAATAATTTTTGTACTCTATCTCGTTTGAAATCAAATTTCACCTCCTAATTAGCACCGTCACTAAATCAATAGGAAAATATCAAAGGCACCACGTTCTTGTTAAGCTTACATATACATTATACTTCTTAATGAAAAAAAAAATTGTTGTTTTGTGAAAAAAACAATTGAGGACGAAAATCACGACTTTAATTCGACGATTGCAAATTTTATTGGATTAAATTTTAAAAAAAATTGAGCATTAGGCTGTCCCACTCCATATTAATAAAGGTTTAACTACTTTGTTCAATCTCACCTAAATAAATAAATTGAATTTCTAGTACATTATAATTTGATTGAAAAAACACTGTAATTCATTATATATTTTCTAGGGGATCATTCGTGAATACCCTGAGAGTGTACCTTAAATAAGGCAATAAAATATCGACTTTATTGCTATAAAATTAGGTGTCAAATTAGTTTGGTTTTATTATAGCTATGTATTTTTTTGTTTGAGTGAGACTTTTCTATTGTAATGGAAGTTCTGCAGCAAAAATTTAGAATCTCAAAATCCGCCCTCGTTGGTGCAGTGGTGCGTGCAGCTTTGTTAGCTAGTCCCGGGTTCGATCCACGGTAGGACGAAAAACCAGACAAAGAGATTTGTGTTCCAGTACGAGAAATTCGAATTTTTTTTAAGAATGATCCAACGAACGAAGGTATTAAAAATGGAGTTTCTGCTTTGCTTTGGAACGGTTTTGCGTAAGGTAATGTTTTTTTTTTGAGTTAGAACTTTTTTTGCTATAAAACATTGAATATTGTAGTAAAATAATTTCTATTGTATTAAGTCGTTTTTGTTGAAAAGTATCTCAATATTATAAAAAAAATTAAATATTAGTTCGAACGTGCGAATACGAATTATCTGGAGAAATATTTCTATTGTATTAAGTCGTTTTTGTTGCAAAATATGCTAATATTATAGGAATTTTATGATTTTTTTTGAGTAACAAAGTTTTTGCTGCAAAAATCCGAATTAACTGGAGAAAAACATTTGTATCGTATAAAGTCGTTTGTTTGAAAAACATCCCAATATTGTACAAAAATTTAAGATTTTTTTGCATTAGAACCTTTTTACTGTAAAAAGCCCGAATTATATGGAGAAAAACATTCCGATCATATAAAGTAGTTTTTGTTGCAAAAGATCCTAATGTTATAAGAATATTGAAGCCTGTTTTCACTTACATCGTTTTTATTGCAAAATGTTTTTGCTACAAAATGTCTGAACTTTCCGACGAGGACAAATTTAATAGAGGTGCCTGGGCATACAGTGAGGTCTTACCTAGCCAATATGCAAGCTGAGATGCCAACCTGAATTGAACCTTATACCTTCCCTATTAGATCGCATTCTGCAACGTCAGCGGATGGTTGTGGCCATTGTGCGTTGTGAAGTCGTCCAGCTTGTTAGTGACTTCGGCCATTCGTTCTGTTTGTATAAAGTTGGCGGATATGTGGCCAACGTTGGCGTTGCCGTTATTGGCGTCCAACATTGGCGTGTTGTCCATTTGTTTGGTGGTCTGCTCGTCTGGTTTGTCCTTCGTCTGTAACCGTTACAATTAAGACATTTATTTGATGCTTATGTATATCCTAATATATCCAGTTTGATAAAATGCTGTTATGGACAGTTTTGACCTACATAAAACGTACGTAACGTAACGTATTCAATTGGATAATAATACTTATATATTATTATTTATCTACCTTTGAGTCAATCTGTCATAAAATTAATCTATCTATCGAAATGTGTCTAAAATCTATCTATTTAAGTGAATCTAAAATCCTCCTTCTAAGTGAATCTCAAATCTTTCCATCTAAGTGAGTCTAAAATCCTTCTAAGTGAATATAAAATCCATCTTCTAAGTGAATCTAAAATCTTTTAAACTTCCAGTTATATAGTGAATGTAGTCAATCAATTGTCATAAAATGAATCTAAAATAAAAATCTTTTCTCATGTTAATTGTAATGTGAAACAACATTAAAATCACATTTATTTGCTTTCCTTAGTGTTATATAGATGTAAAGTATGCTTACATCATTTTCTTGGGACAGTCCCAGCAAATCGGCAGTCGCATTACCATTGTTGGTCACAGGTTCAGTGCCAGGTGCTGCTGACTGGCTTTTTGTATCTTCAGGCTGCATTGAATAAAGATTTATTTTATATACACAAATAGTGAATAACAGGAGACTCTCTCTGAGACCAATATGAGATAGCAATATGATTTTAAATAGTGAATTTATAATCTTATATATATTAATTGTTATCCACAGAGTACAAACCCAAAGCCTATGAAATTAGGGGGGAAAAGGGCTGATGAAATAACAGACCTTTTAACAGGTAAAGTACCACTTTTCAAAAGTGACAAAAAGACAATTCAAAAATACTCTAAAAACCTAGTTGGATGTAAAAATTTATATATATAATTTATTGACCAAATATGATGATGCATTTAAAAGAAACATTTACATAGCTGGGGGGTCCACTAATTATGTTTAAGGGATTGCTTTTTAACTGGTCCCCTGAGTACATTTTAGGGTCAGTTAAGGGGATTGCTTTTAAGTTAAGGTATTGGTATATAACTGGTCCCCTAAATATATTTAAGGGCCTGTTATAGAGATTGATTTTCAACTAAAGGATTGCTTTTAACTAAGGGATTGCTATTTAACTAAGGGATTGCTTTTTAACTGGCCCCTGAGTACATTTGAGGTTCAGTTAAGGGTATTTTGCTTTTAAGTTTAGGTATTGCTTTTTAACCGGTCCCCTAAATATATTTAAGGGGCAGTTATGGAAATAGATTTTTAGCTAAGGGATTGCTTTTATCTAAGGGATTGCTTTTTAACTGGTTCCCTGAGTACATATAAGGGTCAGTTATGGGGCTTGCTTTTTAGCTATGGGGTTGCATCCTAGCTAAGAGATTACTTTTTACCTAAGGGGTTGCTTTTTAGCTAAGGGATTGCATTTTAAATAAGGGATTACTTTTTAACTAAGGGATTGCTTTTTAGCGAAGGGATTGCTTTGTAGCTAAGAGATTCCTTAAGTACTTTTAAGGTTTGGTTAAGGTGACTGTTCCTATAGATAACAGGTCTATAGACAACTATGTGATGCTTTAGGGAATATTGGTGAAAAAGGGCATTAGCCTTTTAATACAATTCAACATTATACATATATAAATAAGTGCTTATGATAATGATGCCAAAATTTTTGTAGATTTCACTTATAACATGTGGGAACTGCACACAATTTTTTTTTTATATTAATCTTATATAATAAAAATAAATGACTCACCTGACTAGAGGCAAATGATAACAAATCTGCCGTCTGTACGTTTCCATTGCTATTGTCAGAGCTATCGACTGACATTAACTCTATAGAACTCACATTTTCCTTAACAGTCACTATAGAAGCACTATCGCTCACTAACGAAGCACTGTCACTCACTAATGAAACACTTTCCGAACTGGAGACTACATTCAAATCAGACGCAGCACTATCTTCACTGAAAACGGCTCCGTCCATTTCGAATTTTGCACTATCTTGCGCATTCACAAGGGCACTATCATTTATTAAAGGTGCTGCACTCTCCACATTCGTAATAGGAGCTGTACTTTCATTTGTAACAGCTGCTGCACTTTCAACATTTGTTATAGCCGCTGCACTTTCAATTGTTGCAACTGCTGCACTTTCATTTGCGGCAGGTGTCACACTCTCAGCTATTTTAACAGGTGCACTATCATTTGTTACAGGTGCTGTTGCATTATCATTTGTTGCACTATCTACACTATCTTTCGTTGCGTTAGTTGTGTTGTTTTGTTGTTGTGCTTTTAATTCTTGTTGCTTCTTATCTTCTTCCGCTTGCTGTAAAGTATAAAAACATTTTAAATGTCTGTATCATTTATTAAAAAAGAATATTAAGAGATGTCTCCTATTCTTACCTTCTTCAAACGCGTTCTTGCCATTATAGCTTCTACTCTCTGCTTTCTTGCTAATCTTTCTCGTTCTTCCTTTTCAGCTTCTTCTCTTTTAAAACGCTCAGCCTCATCTGCCGCCTTCCGTCTGTCTTCTTCTTCTTTGACCTTTAGTTTCTTTTCCTCTTCTTCTTTGACGCGACGCTCGGCTTCTTCCTTTTCTAATTGCTGTTGTGCCTGTAATTAAAGACAAATACAAATATTTTTTTAATATTTGTATTTGGAAGTGCTAGTCCAATCAAATGATTGATTGTATCACCCACTCACCATCAGGTTTAAATGTATCATTTGTTAGTTATATGAAACAGATGTATAAATGAAGAAATGGTCGTACAATCAGGTCGTAGGACCAACGAGAGATAATTCAGGAGGGCTTAAAATTATGAGTAAGTATTTTTTTTCGATATAAAAGCAATTACATTATAATCATTTTCCGATAAAAAAGAAGTAAAAGCTTTGGTGATTTTTGGAGAAACTCAGGTGTTGATTGACTTGATCTTCAATATAAATTGTATACAAACCTCAATAGCCTTTCTAAGTTTTTCTTCCTCCATTCTTCTCTGTAAAGCAGCGAGTTCTCTCGCTTCTTCTTCTTCTCGTCTCTGTCTCTCTTCCTCTATGCGCTGTCTCTCTGCTTCTTCCTCGGCTTCGCGTTGTAATCTGAGAATTAGTTATAATTATTTATATACGTCTTCGCGACGACATTATCTAGTCAGATAAGTCGACGATAGTTTTACGCTTCACGTTCTAAGTATCGATAAATTACGCTTGCTCCGAACGGGTTCACCAATAGACCTCAGTACATTTTTATAGAAATCTGAAACAGAATCCATTGCGCTTTCACTGAGCGACATACGCGGCCATACACATCGGCGACAACGTAAACAGTGCTGTATTTGTCTCGCTCTTTCCTGGTGGTAACGCGTTAGATTGAGCGAGAGAAAAACCATGTCACTAGCAGATTGAAACAAAACATGCTAACAATAGGAATGTAGATATTGCATATCAATTATTTAGGGTTTTTTTATCTTAAGTGTAACTTCTTAAGGCGCTTATGAAAAAAAAATTTACGGCTGAAACGCGTGATTAGCTCCACGAAGATGCGCAGCTTTTTTATGCCAATACATCTGAAGGTTAGGTAGTTTTAATATTTACAAATCATGTGGCATTTTAATTTCCTACTCGTCATTTAATTATTCTTTTCTAATTTTAAAATTCAAAAAGAAAATTTTATTAATAATTTGTAATATTGACAAAACCACGAGGCATTTTATGTACAATTCGTCATTTGAAGTTTCAATAAATTATTTGTATTAATATTCGACACTTTTTGTATTGAAATGATAATTAAACTCCTAACGTATCTTCCTTTTTCTCTCTCTCTCTTTTACAGTTAGTTTTACATTTTTATAAATATAAACAAGACTGCCTCATTGGTTGGGAAGTTGGCGGTGTGATCCATCCCCGTGCTTCGGAGAGCACGTTAAGCCGTCGGTCCTGCGCCTGATTTCTCTCCGGTCATGTCGGATTCCCGTCACATCGGACTATGAGAGTGAAGGAATAAAGAGTGCACTTGTGTACTATGTCTGCCAATCCGCAGTGGAGCAGCGTGGTGGGTCTATGCTCTAAAACCCCTCTCTCATGCAAGTGAGGAGGCCTGTACCCAGCAGTGGGACGTTAATGGGCTGCTACGTACTATTTTTTAAACAAGACTGAAAATTTAGTTTGCCAAAGAAGTTTCACTTCTCACATGTTTGCTTTGTTCACACGCACTTTTTATTATTGAAGAAGTTTGCGCTTTAAAAAAAATATAACTTAAACGGGATAAGGTTTCTATATAATGCTTTTATGATTACATAGCTCTTATAATACTGAAGTTAAAATTTAATCAAAACACATACATGGGGGACTTTAAGTCCCCCACTTGGGGTTCAGAGGTAATTTACGTCCTTTTCTTTAGGGTCTTATTACCTTTGCCTCTCCAATTCGGCCTGCCTCTCAAGTTCTTCTCTTGCTCTACGTCTCCTCTCAGCGAGTGCTGCTTTGGCTTCTTCTTCAGTGGTAATACGACGGGCTGTCATTGACGCTGATGAACAGATAGACATACATATTGTTACTTATATTATAAGCTGGCACTTAACTGTGGTCTCGTTAGTTAAAACTATAAAATTAAATCGGAATTAGCCTCGCAACATTTAGGTGATTTTATGTCAACGACGATTGTTAGCAGACACCTTTTGCAATGTAGGCGATCACTAATAAGAGACACCGCGAGAAAAAGCTACTTAATAAACATATAATCTCACCAGTCATTTCGTTATCCTCAGTCTTTTCAACGGACGGCTCTTTTTTCTCCTCTCGTTTCTCCTCCTTCTCTTCTAGCTCCTTCTCGACTGGCTTCTGTACTTCTATCGGTAAATCTACCTTCTGTTCGTTGTTCGTATCAGGCTTGACCTCTATATTTTCCTTCACTTCGTTTGTTTGCTGAAATTTAATAAGAATATTGTTGGTAAAAGCTTGTGTAACTCCCCAATCATGACGGTTTTTGGAGTTTAAGCCCATTATACTGTATCAATGCGCATTGGCAGACATAGCCCTGAATTCCTAAGGAAATATATATTTTACACATATACTTAGAAGGCAAGTAGCAGCTTATCAACCTAAACGACCCGAAGTGGGGGATATCAAATCCCCCGTGTATGAGTTTCAATTTCATAACTTGAGCATTAGAAGGGATATTTAGGTGAGGTTCCGATGACTCTGTTTCAGAATTCCATACAAATAAACTGAGGGTCTTTTGGTACCCCCGTTCGTATTACGAGTAAATCAGACGGCATTCGTCAGTGGGTTTTTAAGCCACATGGGAAAATTTCCCAAAGACAACACAAGAACTCAATTAAATTCTTTGTATATTGACTTTTACCTGGCGGTCTTCGATTTGCAGGGCTTCCAGTTTCTGGGTAACCTCAATGGCGTTCACCTGGTTCTTGTCAACCACCGGTTGCACCACGCTCTGGTAACCGTTACAGACCGATTAAATTAATCTAATTTTTATATTAATTGATATTTTCTTTTTAGAGCCATTATGCCCTAATGGAATGAGACAGTGAATCCTCGTTGGATGCTTGATAATTCTTTGAGAAAATTTGCATATCTCTGGAGTAATTCTGGGCTATATGTATCCTGTCAACACATAATGGTGCATGGAGGTGGATCTGTGGCTCTAAAAGCCCTCCCTCCTAAGAGTAAGAAGGTTTTTGTAGTGAAATTTCTTTAGGCGCATGAGAGTAAAATTTATACAGATGAAACGCGTGCGTCACGAAGATGTGCAACGTTTTTTAATGCCAATTCGTTTGAAGGTTAGGTAGTTTTAATATTTACAAAAAAACACGTGGCATTTTTATTTACAATTAATCATTTGAGATTTCAATATATGACACTTAAATTATTTATATATCTTCCATTTTTCCTTTCTCTCTGTGTCGGAAATGAAAAATATTAGATTTGTATAAATATAAACAAAATTTTTGAACTAAATATCGGATATATTTAGATCCGGAAAATGGGAGCAACCCGCTGCTGGGCAGAGGTCTCACCCACAGGCAAGTTCTTAGAGCATGGACCCACCATGCTCCACTGCGAGTTAACAAGCTACATTTTTACAACAATCACTCCCAGGATATCCAGTTTACCTGACGATGATTTCCACAGCTAAAAAGTAAGGTCATAAGGTAAGTAGCAGCCCATTAACATCCCACTGCTGGACACAGACCTCTTCACTCAAGAGAGGGTTTTTAGAGCATAGATCCACCAAGCTGCTAGGCATAGTACACAAGTGTACTCTCGATGCCTTCACTCTCATAGTAGGACGTGACGGCAAGCCGAGACACGACCGGAGAGAGATCAGGCGCAGAAGTAATAAAATTTTCCCAGGATTTGTTAAATATGCAAAAAAAACGTAGTACTTGCGTAAGGTAACTTAGTAATTCGTCCAACCGGGGATCGAACCCGGGACAAAGCGAGTACTCGCACCACTACGCTAACGAGGCCGTGGAATATTTAAGATGTTTAATAAATTTAATGAAAATATGTATTCTGGCTTCTTAAAGTCTGTTGAATTTCGCAGAACAAAACCTAGCATATGCCTTATGAGTGATTAAATTACAATGTGCTTTAAATAACAATCCATTGTCAATCTATATTCCAAGGTCCCTCGGTCACTCTGCATATTGAATAATTATCAATAAAATAGTTAAATATAATGAGTTTCTAATAAAAGTAATATAGCTACATTTTTGGCACTCATTTGCAAGAAGTTATATGTGCAGTGATCGTTTAATATTGATAAGTCATCCTGCACAGCACAATCACCTAGCGTTTTAATTATATTAAAAAAAAAATTATGTCGTCTGCAAATAAAATATACCTTGGAGTTTTAAATATAAGAAGTTATATCGTTTTTATCAATAATAAATAATAGAGGACCGAGATGAGAGCCCCGGGGGACACCAAACGTGACTGGTAAGAAAGAGAAGTGTTGTTCTTTTACAGCTACAGCTTGACTTCTATAACGTAAACATGAGGTTAGCCGGTGTAATAGTAACAAGTTTATTGACTTCCGATGAGAGGCACTGGTGTGGCGATGGAGCGGGTAGGAGAATATAGAAGATGTATACATTATTAAAATGTGCTATACTACTAAAGTGCTACATTGTTGAAATACTGTGAAAAATCATTGAATTCAGTGCGATTTGATATTATGCTGCTTCGTTACATATACATTTCAATAAAACCGGTTCTGAAAGCTTTTAACTACCTTGGATATGTCTTTATCGACGCTGGGATCCTTCGTCGTTGCTGGTGAAGGGGATAGCGTGCGGCCAGGGGATGCTGACAGTGACTTGCCACGAGGTTGCTATAGCAAAAAATAAATGCGTGATTCGCACAACAAAACTAATTGCTCATGAATGTGCATGAAATGTTAAAGAAAGAAACTAGCAATTCCCCGCGTTTTCACCCGCATAGATACCGATCTCGTGGCAGTGAAAAATCTACTAAATCGCACTATAGATTTATTTTCGTTAGAAGATAGAAAAGTTTTATTTTTATTCCACTTAGTTTTTAATAAATTCTTTTCAGATTATTCGATACACACTTACATTCACAATTCGATAAATATACAAATTTTACTTTGCATCGATTATATGGAGCGTTTATTTTGAAAGTGGTGTAAGTTCATTTTCTTTTGTTTCGAGAAAATTAAAGGTTAATATTTTTGTTGATTTAAAAAATACAGGCAACTCATATGAGATCTGGCATTGTTTTTATTGTTTTATCAACATTTAATTTGTTTCTATAATTTTGTTTTTGTCTAATTAGACTGCGATAACACATATTTACGAGTATGTGCTGTAAATGGACTTACACCACTTTCAAAATTAGACTATTGAAAAATCGTTAAATTTCATTTTTGAAAAATCAAATATCGCTTAGAATATACTTCATTTTAATATAATTTTGTTTATAAATACGCATAACAACACATAAAATTTTATTCAAATCAAATCAAAAATATCTTTATTCAATTAGGCATATTACAGCCCTTTTGAATCGTCAAATTATATATTTTTTTCCACACTCTGATTCTAATATACGTTTGATGATGGTACTCAAGAACGGCTTCAAATCTAAAGTTATGAGGTTTCCTTCGCGCCCTGATCCGAGAAGAACCCACAACAAACTCAGTCGTGTATTTTTTTTTGTTACCATCATCATTACAATATCATATTAGTTTAATATATTTTAATTCAAATTAGAGCAGTTTGTTTACTCCCACGCGTTTCTATCGTCNTTTATTAAAAGAGTCAATGTTTTTAAGTACATACAACAAGTTTTCTAATATATATATACGCAGTGAACTGTCATTATGTTAACTAACTTGAATTTGTATTTTACGGCAATTACATTGTCATCACAAGTTACTGATTATAAGAATTTACTTATTCTCTGCATGTGGTAGTGTTTCAAAATATGCATGATGCACCGGAGGTATATAGGGAAGTAGCTGCTTCATGTCTTTATATTTTTAATATCGATAATCGTGCGCGGGCGAAACCGCGGGACACAGCTAGTATAAAATAAATAAAAAATAACAAAACACTGATCGGCATCCATGTGCTATGCCACCTACCTCTGTCAATTGGACTTACACCACTTTCATATTCGATGATTATTCAAATACGTTTACCGACCGATTTTAAGTTTTACAAAACATGGGATGTTTTTGAGAAACTAAACACGGACTAGTTATTTATAAAAAATTAAATCAAATTAAGCATGAATTACGTGATAGCTCATTTTTCTCAAAAAAAGACTTACTTTCAAAATAAACGGTCTATATATCTCACTAATATAGGTATATCGGTGGGTTTCATTGGTATCCTTGGAATATGAGCTAACTCACCAGTCGCAGGCCCAGTTATAAGGGTCGCTGCAATTTTCTTTCCGATTTTAATAATTTTAAAAGTATTTTACAGGTAATAAAACAGTTTTTAATAAATACTTCACAAGATAGGGATTAATACAGAGGTTAGACTATTGTCGGCACTTTTAAAATACTAAAAAGTAGTTATAGTGGCATAACTAGTAGTTGGACATATGGTATTGCATCATCATCATTACAATATCATTATATTTATATATTCCTACAGACATACATACAAAGTTTAAAAGAAGAGAATTACAATATTATAGATATAGGTGTACAAAGGCGGTCTTATCGCTCAGAGCGATCTCTTCCAGACAACCTTGGAGATAGTAGCCCATGACAGTACTGGCTAAGTGCAATAGCACAACCATTACAACTACTACTACTACTATAAGAGTACTAAAGTAGGTACATGCAAAATAAACATAGACAATACACACATACATATATGTAAATAGATAGATATATATGTCGGAGTGCAATAGTCTGTGGTGCCATGTGTCTATCGGCGTGAGGTAGAGTCAATAGTGACAATCCGGCGCGCGTCTCTTGGTAGTTCTCGGGTGACGGTCCGCCAGAGCGGTTGACTATTGGAACTGTCGCGTTCCTAGCTATTATTATTAATGAGTTTGTGTAAATTGATATCGGGAACGTTAATATCTGAGTTAATTAATAGTGTTTGATTGCACCAACATTACCCAACAAACGCCCACAATATGGAAATTATAGATGCCATTAATGACGATGTCGGCAGAGAACCCTACGCCTCTATGCTTTATACTTCTCCTTCTCTCTTATTCTCCGACATATATTCAATAATTTACATAAACTACATATATATATACCCATATATAATCTAATAAACATACGAGTACATACACTTCTTAGATAATATTCTTTCATACGTCTTTTTAAGATAGTCAAGGACTCAGATTGCCATATTAGATTTAAATTAGAGTAAGAATAATAGTATCATATACTTGCCTTATCGTGATCTTTGGATGGCTTTGGCTTTCTGTGTAGCGGGGGTTTCCCTTCACCCGGCGCGGCTGGAGTAACTGAAAAAAAAAATATCTTTTAATATATACAAGTGTAAAAATAAGCCCATCTAAATTTCTTCAGACTGAGCTATGAGGAGACTGAGGAATTACTCAACTGTTAACATTCGTGTCCCCACGCGCAGACTTTCAGTAAACTGGCTAAAATAAACCAAGTGCGAGAGTTATAATTTGTGAGCGGGAAGATATGAGACGGAAACGCATTTTGAGTAGATAGCAATATTTTAAAATAACTAATGAGTCACATTTTAAAACAATAACAGTGTTTAAAAATGTACCTTAAATGAAGTAATATAAGGTTCTTTTTTATCTACAAGACGTTCCAACGACAAGGTTTGAAGTGGGACCTTGTACTGGCTCAGTGCAAAAAAGAGGCTACTCTTACAAACTCATTTTCAAATCATGTCCTACCCAACTTTAATGTGTAGTAGTAGTGTTCATACCTGGTTTGGATGTGGCGTGCAACGATAGAGGGCGTGGCCGTCGCGGTGTGGTGGCTGGACGACTAACTACGGTGGTGGCGTCACGTGACACTGAGGGCGTGGTCGCTACACTGTTCGCACCAGTATCACCACCTAACGTGACAGTCAAATTTTTGATATGATAACGTCTAATAAATCGATACCGGCTGCAGGCACTGCAAAGCATTATGATAGAGAGGCGCAATCGGTCCATATCGATTCCATAGTTTGTTACAACTACCATTTTTCAAAAACCTCTGTCTCCTTATGAAGTTATCACGTAAAATTATCGTCCGTGAACCGATTTTACAGAAAACAAACATAGTGGTACCACTTTGACATTACTTCTCTCTCCCCCTCTTAGTCGTAGTTAGAAGTCGAATTTATTTCAAAAAACGTGACATTGCCATGCGTTTCAACTCAACCTCATTCAATCAATCAATATAAAGTACACAGCGAGCTTGAAAATTGTTTGTCGGCTCAACTTACAACAATCAACGCGTAATTACTCACAGGTGATAATAGCCAACTAAACGACTTCCACAATTAAAAAATATTGCGAAAAAAAAAGACAAAAATGGGTCACTTTTACGAAATGCCCACGGGAATTAAAATCATCGTAAATAATCACCTCTTAACGGGAATAAGTTGAATATCAATAACCTAGTATATTTTTAAATATTATAATAGAAAAAAAGCCATTTATTCCTCATGCAATCATCTTTTTCACATAAATTAGAAGTTAAAGCCGTCAATAACAATAAACCCTGAACATGGTAAAAGTAAATACAACAAAATTATAACATTACCCAGGGCCGAATTTAAGGAGAGGAGGGGGGATGCATTGGCCCATGGCCTTCACAAGAGGAAATTTTGAAATTTGTTGAAGACGTTATCTTTATTCACTGAACTAAATGAAGGATTCCCTTTCATTACATTTTCACGGGAGAAAATATCATCTTTAAGTTCATGGACGTGATTGCAATGAAATATCTATAAGAGATCTTTGTCCGTCCATGTTTATCTACAATACAATAAAGATTACCGGGTCGTATAAGAAATTGATGGTATCTTTTTAAATGTTACAAAAAATCTGTAACTTGGGTTTTACAATAAATTGTTTAATTAAAATCTCTACTAAAAAAAGGTGATTTTATTTCGAAAACTTTGTGGGCAAGGCGTGTCCACTCGCCTTTTATGCCTTAAATCAGTCCCTGGCATCATTACTAACATTAAAGGTTTTCTGCATAAAAAAGTTTGTGTGTACTTATGTACACGCATTAGAAGTTATACTTGGCGTAACAAGATAAAAATCTTATCAAAAAAACTAAAATGTTGACTAAAGCCAACTTCAGGAAGTCGTAAAAATTTACTCTCATCATTTTCCCTAACGTGCCAAAAAAGTATAACTTCAAAAACAAACTACGTCTTAACGCAAAACAAATATAAGACATTACATTGGGTCAATAATAACACACATCATTTTGGAATTCACATATAAAAACGCATGCAACTTCTTTTAATGAAAGCAAATAATAAATTGGCGCCTTTTAAATATTTTTATAAGTATCAAATCCATATAGATAAGATAGCAGCCTATTGAAGTCCCACTGTTGGTCAAAGCACTTCAGTTTTACATAGAGGCAGTTGTGTGTGCTCAGGAATCTAACCTGCAACTTCTCTTAATGAGAATCGTGTCTCATCACTAGGCCATCCTAAATTTTAAATAACATAAGTTTAGCTTAAATAATATAGTGCCGTTTTTGCCTGCTTCCTTTGTGATTTTTTTTAATACATTGCTACAGTTAGTTCGCGTTACGAATGCAGTGAGTAATCATTGTGTGCAAGCTAAGAAATTAAATCTTTTCAATTACAATATCAAGTTCACAGTGACAAATGGATGAACTGGTCACTGTGAACTTGACCTTGTTCAAGAGATAAGATTGTTCAATACGTCGTATTACCAATAACTTGTATATATCTAGGAAAAAACGTCTCAAAATGTTTCATATATAAAATATAAGTAAACCAGCAATACAAAAATAAATGCGAGACTAGATTACAAAGGCATTACGAGGTTTAAATTTATTGCAAATAGACACCCATAGCACCTCCTAATGGGAACACGTCGTATTACCAATAACCTTGTATAAATCTAGAGAAAAATGTCACATAGCGGCACAAAAGTAAAATAAAAATAAACAAGCAATAAAATAATACTTGTGAGACTAGATTACAAAGGCATTCAACTTTGCAAACAGTAAAAATCCACACAGTTTTAGCTACGTACGTGTCATCGCAAAACCCAACTCAATTGCCTACGTAATAGAGTCCAATTTACCTCGCGGAGTGTTTACACCCGTACCGGCTATAGAGGCTGGTCGTGGCTTCCTCGGAGCTGAGGAGGCCCTCCTCACCACGCCCGTTGTATTGGACATTGCACTACCAGGCCTGGAACCCGGAGTAGTCTCGCCCGATCTCGTCTCTGTACATTGACGGTTATACATACAGCAATGAAGCAGGCTACTTGTTAGAACACGCAATGAATGACTTTATTTATTATATACAGTGTTAATTATATATACAGTATAAGATAGAGGCGCGCTAAAATTGTTTCTACACAGTATCAAATTGGAACACAAATATATTAGTTTGGCGGTACCTCTTAGCTGACGGCCAAAGCCTCCCACCAGTCCAGACTTAGACTCAAATTAGAAAATGCAATTTTTTAAATGCGTCCTACCGGGGATTGAAACCCGGGGCCCCTGTCGATTATATACAATGTTAATTATTGTGCATTATATACAAGGTTAATTATTGCAGATTAATTACAAAATATTTGCGCATTGATGTTATTAATCTAACAGATTTTCTCCTTTACTCCAATGTATTCAAAACTTTTAAATAAATGAATGGACATCGGAACTATTTTATATATTACTAGCTGATGAAATACTGTTAAAAGCAATTTTAATCTACACTAAATATACGTGTTCAATTGGATAAAGAATGATACTGTATTGTATAAAATTGCTTGGTAAATAACACTTGTTTTTTGTAATGTGTATAAGATACAAATGGATACTGTGAGTTATGCTTTACAGATAAATGTATACTATCCTGGACATTTTTGTAGATCTGTTTAAGATATACAATTCCGTAATACATTAATTTTATCTATCTCGTAAGATTTAGCCAGCGTTTGCCATTTGATCTCACAAAATATATGCCAGAGTGCAATAGTCTGTGGAACGCTGGCGCCATCTGTCTATCGGCGTGGGACAGAATCAATAAGTGGCAATCCGGCGCGCGTGTTAAGACAGTTATCGGGTGACGGCCCACCGGTGCGGCCGACTTTTGAAACTGTCGCGTTCCTAGCTATTATAATTAATTAATAAAGTGTTTAATTGCAGCAACATTACTCATCAACGCCCACAGAATGGAAATTATGGATGCCATTGATGCTATGTCGGCAGAGAACCCTACGCCCCTATGCTTTATGCCTTTCCTTTCTCCTTATTCTCCGACAGATATTTTTTATTACTTCACCCTATCTTTTGTTGAAAACTGCATTAAAATTCGTTGAATACTTTAAAAGATATAAGGTAACAAACAGCGAAAGCGATTTCATTTTATACTATGTAAAGATATATATATATTGCATTATATACAAAATGTTAATATCGGTTAAGTTACAAATGTGTGATTAATTCCCTGTGACAAATTATTTATTCTTATTATATAAATTTAAAAAAGCAATATTTAGTACCTTACCTTTCTAGAAGAGTGCCGTCACCAGAGTGCAGGAATATTATGTTAATTAACACAGGATGTTACAAGTTTAAAAAAAACTTCAAAATTTCATATAAAATGTTTTCCAACAGAAAACTTGTATCACCCTGTATATAAAGTTGTTAAGAGATTACCTGTTGTCCCGGTGTCTTGCCTTTATAAGCACCATTTAACACGTAAATCGACACAATTCCAAAAAAGGATACCCAATTGTAGAATAGAAATAAAGAATAGAAGAGAAATGGAAATCCAATTTAAAACTTTTTGAAGTGAAACTTCTTTAGGCGCACGAGGGTAAGTGTTTACGGATGAAACGCGTGATTGGCATCACGTAAGTTAGGTAGTTTTATTATTTACAAAAAACATATGACTCATTTGAGTTGTCATTAAATTTGATTTTGACACTTTTAATACTTAATGGCAGATAAATTCCTAATAGTGCATAATTTAGCCGTTTAAGCCGGACATATGTTTAACCAGGTTAATTAGTTCAGTAGCCAATAAATTAATCCAAATTAACCAGTTCAATTTATTGAACGTATGTTGAGAAGTATGAGTGGATTAAAACTGAGTGACAGAGTAAGAAATAGTGTGATAAGAGAACGTTGTGGTATAAAGGAAGATGTAATGACTAAAATGAGAGAATGAATGAAAGGAGACTGAAAAAAGGATTTATGAGTCAAGAGTGAATGCGAAAGTTGGAAGGGGAAGACCAAGGCGAACGTTCCTGGACCAAGTTCAGGACATTTTAAATAAGGGCCAGGTCAAGAGTACTCGAAACCAACGAAATTGTATGAAAGATTTAATGAGAATGAAAGGAGCGAAGGAGATATGCAAGGATCGTGGAAAGTGGAGGGATGTTGTCTCTGCCTACTCCTATGGGAATGAGGCATGATGCTATGTATGTATGTAATTAATTGACCGGTTAGAAAAATCATTAAAATTTCCTCAAAAACTTTTATAAAAAAAGGTCTATAATTTTTTGTAACTGATTAATTTTAATTTATCTGTAATATAAAAATGAATCTCAAAATGTGTTGGTGAGCGCATAACTCAACAACGCCTGGGTCAATTTTGACAATTTTTTTTTTAATGTTCATTGAAGCCCAAGGATGGTTTATAAGGCGAGAAAATTTCGAATTGCAGGGGGAAACACTAAAAACAACCGTTTTTTGTTTCCTATACAAACAATGTGACCTTTATTGCTATTCAATAAAGTTTATAATAAATTACAAGTACTCACTGTTGTCTAAGCAAGAGTCAATTTGCACTTTATTACCGCTGTGCAAAGTTCAAAATCAACTGAATAGTCTCAAAATGTAAGAGCTTTAGATCACTAGTACTGCTGACAGAATGAAGTCTGCTAATTGTAAATAAATTTCATATAATAATTGATTAACTAAATTATATTTATGTTATTTTATAAACATTTTTTTTTATAATCGGAAATGATTTACACCAGAATGATTCTAAAATTTTAGTTATTTTTTTAACCGTTTAAAAATTGAACCGGTTAGCTAGTGAATTGATTTAACCGCTTAATTTGGATTAAATAGTTGGTTTCTGAACTAATTAAACTGGTTAAACTTTATGGCCGGTTTAAACGGCCAAATAGTAAATACCTATTTCTAACATATCTTCTTTTTTCAATACCTCTAAATCTCAGAAATCTAGTTACTATAAATAAGACTAAAAAATTTGTTTGCCAAAGAAGTTTCACTTCTGACATGTGTACTTTTTACGCACGAACTTTTCATTTTACCCTAGACGGTCAAAAGAGGGGAGGGGGGGATTCGAAATCGCCCATGTACGAGTATGAGTTTCAATTTAATAACTTGAGTATTAGAAGAGACTTTGTTTAAGATTTCCATACTGGGGTCTTTTAGTACCCCCGTTCGGATCACGCGTCATTTTTTGATACTTAAGACCGGAAAGAAATAAGGATGTATTACAATACAAACGATATAGATAGATTTAAACGTTAACGTTAAGATAATAACGTGTTGGGGAAGAGGGAGGGATTTAAATCAACACAAACACTCACACAAAAGCAAAAACGCACACACATAGACACAAATTTGCACGTTTATTATCAACGTGTCATATGTCAATAACTTTATATTTAACATAGAATATATTAGTATTATTAAAACATTTTGAATATTTAAGAGTCTAATGATATTTAACTCAAATGTAGTATTTTGAATTATGAAATATACAATAACTGTAAAAAACTATTAATTTAATAGTTAAAAAAATTACAATCATAATTAATAATATCAAAATTACTACTTTGATAATAAAATATTTAGAATTAGTCCAAAGAAATTATGCTTTTTATAAGACATTAAATTGATCGTTTGATAACACACATTTACATTTAGATATTTTTATATTTATGTCAAACCACTCATACTCTACAAAGCTATTCTCAGCAGGCACACCCGCGTGGTTCTCAATCCCATGGGTATATAGAAAATTCGGTTTTTAGTGAGTGTTTACATCGTAAAAGGAATCACGACTTTTTAAGTCTATCAGAGTAATAGTTATTGGAAATTCGTCACAAGTCAGTCAGTATAGCTTTCGGAAATAGTTTTATCTACCTTGCAACATTTAAAATTGTAAATTTCTTTAATACTTTGGGACAACAACAAAAAACTACAATCTGGAGACAGATATGAAATAGTGAAGAAAAATTAAAAGAAAAGATAAAATAATGAACAATATTAAGAAGAGACAGATATTAATAGAGAATATTAAGAAAAGACAGACAAAACAATGGAGAATATTAAAAATAGATTGTGATGGATTCTCAAATAAACATATCATTTCATTTCAAAATTGGAGAATATTATGGCGAGATAGATTAATGATGAAGAATATTAAGAGTATAAAAATAATAAAGAATATTAAAAATAGATAAAGTGATACATTTTCAAATATCTCATTTCATTAAAAAATCAAAAAAATGTAGAATATTAAAAGAGAGATTTATTAATAATGGAGAATATTAAGAGTATAAAAGTAATAGAAAATATTAAAAAGTGCTCACTTTTGTGATACATTTTGAAATAAACATCTCATTTCATTAAAAAAATGGAGAATATAAAGAAGACATAAACAAAATAAAGGAGCATATTAGGAAGAGAAAGATAAAACAATGGAGAAGGACAAGAACAGAGAGTCCCCAAGGAATGTTACCACAAGTGATGTAAGCGTCCTGCAAGAAGCAAAGCCACCATGTTACTGCGGCCACGTTGTTGTGGATCTCAGCTTTTTAAGCTCACCAGGAAGCTCATAATGGGACACCGTATAGAATCAGCACGTTATTTATACAAAGTTTGATTTTTGCTCGTTTTGACTCCAAAGATATAAAATAATTTAATATAAATGATGTAAATGATCATAATGTACACGAAATACTTTTGGTAAGCAACGTATTTAAGTAACCATCTATATGATTTTCCAATTACTGCATTCTACGCGAAATTTTCTTTGAAGATGAAATGGATGTTAAAAGATAGGTATATGCCATGGCGGAGTTTTTTGGAAATCTATAAAAGAGGAATCATCCCACCATGCATTGTTCTATGTTTCTAATGAATTATATACATATACTGTATTTGTTTGTCGCAACTATACAGATAAACAAGGCAGAGGACTTTTTTTATAATATGTAAGAATTCAAACGGACATTGGTCCAGTTGTAATCGTGCTGATTCTATATGCGGTGGCAGTGTTCCTGTGTATACGTACGGGTCCTGTTGAGGTGGTGCAGCGAGGGCGAAGGACAGTGCAGCCGCGGCGCGGGCAGCTTGTCCAGCCGCGTCATGGAGTAGGCCCTACCTGGCGCACGCGGGGCCGGCAGCGTGGGCACCAGGTCCGTGCGCCGCCGCGCCACCGACGACCACGCCGGCTGCGGCGAACGGTCGGGTTCGTCTGCAACCACAACGACCAATGTCACCACACTGACACACAACAACTAGGAAACTCCCATCAACGACAACCTTAAGACCCCATTAGACACACTGCTATAGGTAAACATACCTAAGACCCCATTAATCACACTGTTATAGGTAAGCAACTTTAGAACCCCAATTATTAAAATGCTATAGGTAATCAGTTTTAGGAACCCATTAATCACACCATTACAGGTGGGCAAATCTAGGACCCATTAATCACACAACAATTATAGGTAAACAAGTGTAGGCCCTATAAAGTCACACTACAATAGGTAAACAACTTTAGAACCCCAATTATTAAAATGCTATAGGTAATAAGTTTTAGGAACCCATTAATCACACCGTTACAGGTGGGCAAATCGAGGACCTATTAATCACACATCTAACAAACCAAAGACCGCATCAACCACACTACTGTAGCTATACAACTGTAGGACTTCATTAGTCACACTCTTAAATCGCATATCCAGAAGACAACCTTACTCGTGTCACCATTATAGCCAATCAGTTCGATAACCCAATAATCACACTATTATAGGGAGTGAATTTCTAACACTCCATTGATAACTAGAGGGCCCCTCTAAACCCATTGCTATAGAAACTTTACTTATAATACCGCTATAGACAAACAGTTCGATGAGCCATTAACCACACTATTAATAGGAATGGATTTATAACACCTTATTGATAACTTGACGACCCCTCTAAACCCATTGCTATAGAAACTTACTCATTACACCGCTATTGCCAAACAGTTCGATAGGCCATTAATCTCACTATTATAGGGAATAGATTTCCAATATAACAGCTATAAGTAAACATCCCATGAATCGCAATTATCGCAACAGTACAGGAAACCAATCTGATAACCACATTACACACATCTTTGTAGGCAAATAGCACCAGAACTCCATTAATCATACTATAATAAAACAACCAGAAAACCCTTTTACAGGTACACAGTCCTGGAACCCCGTTTATAATGTTTGTAACTGTTAGAAACGTCTATAAACTTATGGCTTTTTTTTTCAGAGACAGATGATTAATAATTGTTTTTCTCATCTGCGATTATATCTACCACAAACATTAAAATGTAACAAACATCGATCTTATAAAGTGACAATAGACCATTTGCATAATTACTTACACAGACTCGCGAACATGATTATTCCTTGGCAGCATGAAACGAGACATAAAATTAAATAGTGTTGCTAGGTTAGTAATAATTTCATATTTCCTGTTATCGGAATACGAAAGTCCACCAGCACATGACCTTAAAGTGACCTTATATATAGACCACACAAAAACATCAAACTTTACATAGAAATGACATAATGGTGACTTTATATGTCATAATGAGGTCAACTGGACGTCATACGTACGTAACTACGTTATAATAATGTATTAAGGTCCAATATAACTTATATAGAATTTTCAACTTTGCCATCTTTATTTCAGTCGGTTAAACCTTTCATACGGTACGGTCGGTCGGTTTATAGTACTCTTGACCCGGCCCTTATTTAAGATGTCCTGCATTTGATCCAGGAACGTCTGCCTTTGTCTTCCCCTTCCAACTTTCCCATTCAATCTTGACTCATAAATCCTTTTTGTGAGTCTCCATTCATTTTCTCTACGTGCCCAAATCTATTAAACATACTTTTCTCAAGAAAGAAGTGGGGTATTTAGGTATTCGCAACACGTTAATTTTTTTGGGCTGAAAAATTTTAGGAGTGGGGATGAAGTTATCTACCTTTATTGTCAGTGTCGGACGAGTCGAGCTGGAGTGCGGACGCGCGTCTTGTGAGCGGCGCAGACGCGAACATCACATTTGTTGTTGATGCCGCCCTGGAATATATACACAGATCTAGTCAACATCATTTATACATATAATACTCCAGAAAAAGCATGCCGGTACAGATTTGTTAGTTTCAAACCTTTTATTTTTGGATTGCATAAGGTACATTCTCAAATGAATAGAGTAAGGTCATTAAAGATTCAATATAAACTTACATAGTTGTTTTTTAAATAAAACTTCTTTAGACGCATGAGGGATTTGAGATTTCAATAGATTAATTTTATTAATTTTCGAGACTTATAATATTTTAGTGACAATTAAATTCATTAAATTCCTAACATATCTTCCTTTTTCCCTCGCTGAGTCTTGAAAATCTAAAGTTTTAGATTTATTTTAATATAAACAAGACTTAAAAATTAGTTTTCCAAAGAAGTTTCACTTCTGACATGTGTACACTTTGTACGCATGCACTTTTTTACAGGTTACAGGTTGGAGCTTGAATGTAATCTCAGTGATCTGATTAAGATGGAAGACGTACGAGGTAATTTACCTCTTATACTTTTTACACAGCATCATCTAGAAACCTCCCTCGAGTCAATGCTATGACAGATTAGAAAATGCAATTGCCTGAATCTGTCCTATCAGTAATTCATTATTGCATCAGCGAATCCAGCAATATACTTAACTATACAATTTTTTCGCTGATTTTTGAAAAAGAAATGCGTATAAATTTGGTTATAAATTGGTTAGTAATGAACGGCACATACATACACATCCACCTTCTACAGACTCAATACATTATGCTGTTTCAAACTACTTACGAATTATAATTAATTAACTTCACTGAGATTAAAATAAGGTCACAACTACGTAAAAAGTTTAAATACTATCAAATGTTAGAAAAAATAGTTATTATGATACATGCGAAGAACACTAGAAAGAGAACAATTTGATTAAAATAAAAAAAGGTTATAGTGTATCAACGTTAAAAGATCGATACATGCCATCTAGGACTCTATTTTAGATCTTTTTAAGAGGAACAACTTCGTCATACGTAATCTTTGTGTAACTTTAACCGTTTACGCAGCGCACACAATGGCAACTTTCAAAAGAAATCAATTTGCCACATTTTTGCAACATTTTTTCTCGATGCTTCACTCCTATTGGTCGTAACGTTATATTATATAGCCTTCCTCGATAAATGGGCTATCAAATACTAAAAGAAATTTACAATTTGTACCAATAGTTTACGAAATAAGAGCATTCAAACGAACTCTTTAGCTTTATATTACCAAACTCTAAAAAGGAATCAATTTTCCCAGTTTTGCAACATTTTTTCATGATGCTCCGTTGCTATTGGTTGTAACGTGATATTATTTAACCTATAGCCTCCCTTGATAAATGGGCTATCCAATACCAAATTTTGAATTCGTATTAGAAGTTCCTGAGACAAGCGCATTCATACGAACTCTTCACCTTTATATTACCAAACTCTAGAAATCAATTATCAAAGTTTTTGCAACATTTTTTCATGATGCTCCGTTGCTATTGGTCATAACGTTATTTTATATAACCTATAGCCTTCATCGATGAATGGGCTATCCAATACTAAAAGAAATTTACAATTCGTACCAATAGTTCATGATATAACATATTCAAACGATCTCTTAAGTTTTACATTCCCAAACTAAAGAAAGAAATCAATATTCTCAGTTACTGCAACATTTTTTCATGATGTTCCGTTGCTGTTAGTCGTAACGCTATTTTATAAAGCCTATAGCCTTCCTCGATGAATGGGCTATCCAATACTAAAAGAAATTAACCAACAATTCGCGTAGGAACATACAACTCTTGAGCTTTATATTACCAAACTCTAAAAAGTAATCAATATTCCTAGTTTTTGCAACATTTTTTCATGTTGTTCCGTTGCTATTGGTCGTAACTTAATATTATACAGCCTGTCCAATACCAAAAGATTTGAACTATTCGTACCAACAGTTGCTCAGATAAACGCATTAAAAAAAAGGCGTTATGTGTGAATGAGGGTATATGTGTTTTAGTTTATGTTTGAAGTTTATTACATACATACATAGCATCACGCCTCATTCCCATAGGGGTAGGCAGAGACCACGTCCTTCCACTTGCCACGATCCTTGCATATCTCCTTCGCTTCTTTCATTCTCATTAAACCTTTCATACAAGTTCGTCGGTTTAGAGTACTCTTGACCTGGCCCTTATTTAAAATGTCCTGGATTTGGTCCAGGAACGTTCGCCTTGGTCTTCCCCTTCCAACTTTCGCATTCACTCTTGACTCATAAATCCTTTTTGTCAGTTTTCTTTCACTCATTCTCTCTACATGCCCAGACCATCTAAGCATACCTTTCTCGATTTTAGTCACTACGTTCTTTTATACTACAACGTTCTCTTATCACACTATTTCTTACTCTGTCACTCAGTTTTAATCCACACATACTTCTCAAGTTTATTAGCGGTTATTTTTATTATATTTATCTCCTTCTATCCATGGAGGGGATGTCGAAACAGTCCGGATTTATGGCCAAATAAAAAAGTGGACACAACTCTCTCTCGTTTATGCAAAGCGCTATGACGAAAGGTTATTGTAAAATTAGCCATGTTGCATTAAATCCATTGTTTTATGGGGACAATGGTGTAATTTTGGGGGTATTATAACGTTGTGCTGTAACAGAGTTTGGGTCGATGACCTGATAGGTATTTATCTTTAAACTTATTCGTATATACTATATACAAACCGACAAATATGAAGACCGCAAGTTCGTCTGTGTATAGGTTAACTTAGGCTTTAAAGAGTGGCGAAATCTAGTTATGTAAAATTGAACGAAATTATAAAAATTTGTTAAATAATTTCGTAGTCCATTGGCAAGAAAACTTAAGACAAGACATTTTTATGATACACAAGACGTTCTAGAGATGACACTTAACAAATTTAATATCTGTATTAAATGATTTAAAAGATAGTACTGTAATTTGGAGGATAAAAGCGTGAGAGTGAATATATAAATAAATCTTTATTCAAAAATCATACTTAATTAACTCAAAATAAAGTTAGAGTAAGAAAATTAAGTAAAAAGTAGACTAAATTTGTGTTCCCAAAACAATTATTATTTTATAGACTCAATTGGTCTCAATTGGAGCAATACAATTTGGTCTTGGAAATGAATGTTTAAAATAATATAATTATCCCTGTTGCCAAAACAATTATTATTTTATAGACTCAATTGGTCTCAATTGGATCAATACAATTTGGTCTTGGAAATGAATGATGAATATAATATAATTATCTGTGTTCCCAAAACGATTATTGTTTTATAGACTCAATTGGTTTCAATTGGATCAATACAATTTGGTCTTGGAAACGAATGATTAATATAATATAATTATCTGTGTTCCCAAAACAGTTATTGTTTTATAGACTCAATTGGTCTCAATTGGATCAATACAATTTGGTCTTGAAAATGAATTATTAATATAATATAATTATCTATGTTGCCAATACAATTATTATTTTATAGACTCAATTGGACCAATACAATTTGGTCTTGGAAATGAATTATTAATATAATGAAATATATTAATATAAATAATTATCTGTGTTCCCAAAACAATTATTATTTTATAGACTCAATTGGTCCCATTTGGATCAATACAATTTGGTCTTGGAAATGAATGATTAATATAATATAACTATCTGTGTTCCCAAAATAGTTTTTGTTTTATAAACTCAATTGGTCTCAATTGAATCAATACAATTTGGTCTTGAAAATGAATGATTATTTTAATGAAATATATTTATCTGCGTTCCTACAACGATTATTATTTTATAGACTCAATTGGATCAATACAATTTGGTCTTGGAAATGAATGATTAATATAATGAAATATATTAATATAATATAATTATCTCTGTTCCCAAAACAATTATTATTTTATAGACTCAATTGGTCTCAATTGGATCAATACAATTTGGTCTTGGAAATGAATGATGAATATAATATAATTATCTGTGTTCCTAAAACAATTGTTATTTTATAGACTTAATTGGTCTCATTTGGATCAATACAATTTGGTCTTGGAAATGAATGATTAATATAATGAATTATATTAATATAAATAATTATCTGTGTTCCCAAAACAATTATTATTTTATAGACTCAATTGGTCTCATTTGGATCAATACAATTTGGTCTTGTAAATGGATGATTAACATAATGAAATATATTAATACAATAATGAAATACAAAGTAATTGAGTCTCTCTTATATAAAACGTTGTAGGTCGTCCTTTTATTCCATTAGGTTCAAAAAGCAATTTTAAATCGTCTATATCTTCAATATCATATTCAATTAAATGGAAAGTGGCTCTTTTGGCGATTAAAAAAGGGTTGTAAAGCAATTTGAACAATAGATGCTTTGATTTTGAATTTAGTTTTTATATATAATGTATCAATTACCGGAAGAGTTATAAATATACATAATTAGATAATAGCAAAATATTACGTCATAATGAGATAGCATCGTTTTTATTTGCATGTATGTACTGAGAAGAGATAAGATAGTTAAATCGATAAAACTGATTAAGGACGGAAAATTTATATAACAATTGCAATTTTGTTTATTTAAACACCTGTAATTTCACTTGCTAGAATTAGTATATACACAACATAAGAAAGTTATTGCAGATATTATACGTAAGATAGGTATACAGGAGACGAGTAAATACGTCTTTTACTTATCACATGATACGATAGTTCTGTCTCAACTCGGTAAATCAGAAATATAAGTATCTCTTTCTTTTTGCTTCTCGGTAACTGTCGTAACAAAGTATGCGCAGAGATAAAACCAGACAATAGAAAAAACAAAAAATAAATCAGTTACAAAGTGACCGTTACTAACGGTGCATGTCGTTTCGAAGTTCGTTAATTTTTTTTGTATTTTATAAACTGTGTTTATTTCTGTTTGTGATTATAAAAGTGATGTGAATAGTAATGCAAACCTTTGAGGTAAGTTTTAATTTTTAAGAAATGACCCTATAAATACAAGACTGTCGCCACTTTAGCGTCAACCCGCCGGACAATCCACGCGAAAACGTCAGTGTGGGGCCGGGCAGGCGACGGTTATTTCCGTTAAACGGCGCGGGCAAATTACGTGGATCAATAAAACGGGGCCGGAGAATCTAAGGGTTAGTAATTGCGAAGTCTGCGTGTGCATACCATTTAGCATCAGGTGACATCATAGTCAATAGCCAACCTGTCAGCATTAAAAAAGCTTGGGCAAATATTATTTCATTTGGCGTCTGCATGAGCATACCATTTACCATCAGAGGAGACCATATTCAAGTGACAACCAGTCAGCAATAAAGACTTAGGTAAATATTTTTTGAGTTGTTGTGAAGTCTACGTGAGGACACTATTTACCATCAGGTGATATCATAGTTAATAGCCAACCAATCAGCAATAGAAGCCTGGGTAAATATAATTCGATTTGACATCTGCATGAGCATACCATTTACCATCAGAGGAGACCACGTCTACGTGATAACCTGTCAGCAATAAAGGATGTAATGTAAAGACTTTTTTGGATTTGATGTTAGGTCTACGTGGGCATACCATTTACAATCACGTGATATCATAGTTAGGAGCCAACCTATCAGGAATAGAAAAGCCTGGGTAAATATAATTTTATTTGACATCTGCATGAGCCTACCATTTAACATCTGAGGAGACCACATTTAAGTGATAATCTGTCAGCAATAAAGGAACTAATGTAAAGATTATTTTGGATTTGATGTTAAGTCTACGTGGGCGTACCATTTACCATCAGGTGAGGTTACAGCCAGCAAAAAGCAACGAATTAGGTAAACCACTTTCGATTTGATTTGAGTTTGCGTGGGCATACCACTTTCACGGAAGCTTAAAAACCTCAAGAAGAAATTATCATGACATTACAAAAGTAAATGCAGCTACAAATTGTCAATTCTGACACATGTCAAGACAATGTCATGTCATGTTAGTTATTAAGATAAAAGTGATTTCTTGTTCGACATGTTCGGTTGACATGTTCTTGGACGTGCATGACGCCTAGCCATAACGGTTGCTATAATTATGGATAAATGAGTCTTAAAACTACTGATCTCTACCGATATTAACGCATTACATACATACAGCATTACGCCTCATTCCCATAGGGGTAGGCAGATATCACGTCCTCGGACTTGCCACAATCCTCGCATATCTCCTTCGCTTCTTCCATTCTCATTAAACCTTTCATACAAGTTCGTTGGTTAGCCTTTGTTTAAAATGTCCTGAATTTGGTCCAGGAACGTTCGCCTTGGTCTTCCCCTTTCAACTTTTGCACTCACTCTTAACTCATAAATTCTTTTTGTCAGTCTCCTTTCATTCATTCTCTCTACGTGCCCAAACCATCTAAAACATACCTTTCTCAATTTTAGTCACTACATCTTTGTCATTCAATTTCAACCCACTCATACTTCCCAATGCTCTCATCTCTACCGCATTTATTTTACTTTTGTGATTCTTCTGCCATACCCAACTTTCACTACCATACATAAGTGGTGGCACCAACTCTCCTGCATGCACAGCCATTCTGGCCCTTTGAGCCACCATCTGGCTATTCATAAAGGCGTACAGAGCACTATTTACCATGTTCCCTGCATTCACTCTCCTTTCAATATCACTTTCACATGTTCCATCTTTTGCAGATTTAGATCCCAAGTATACAAATTCTTTCACCTCTTCCAATTCATCGCTTTCATAAAGCATAACTTTCGTTTTGTTTACATTCAATTTTTCTTTACTCATTACGCCATCGATAAAAAGTTCGTATTTTGAGACTTACAACGACACAACTACTTGTATATATTGCTTATTCAATGTCGTTATATCTGGTTTCGACTGTATATCTAAATATATAAGAGATATCTAGGTATATATTGACTCATCACGATATCTCTGGACCCATAGGGCCTAGAGACTTGAAATTTGGTGGGAATATTCCTTTTGCCGAGTAGAGGTCACCCAAGAACGAAACTCGTGTTAATCGTATGTTTCTTATTTGTAAAACAATTTGCCTAAATTAATGAAAACACTAACCAAAAACATTTCAGCTAGTACATATAAATAATTTGCATTTAAAAACGTTATCATAAGCTATTTTACTTTCTTATATTTAACTTTTATTGTGATAACTGTGTTATTTCAAATGATTTGACATGTATAGAACAAATGTTTAATTAACAGACTGATTTTCGGAAAGAATATCTTGATATTGATTTTGAAGATGATACTCGCAAAACCCCGACCCATCAAGGATCAGAGGCCATCTGAGGACCTCTGGAAAGATGGTGCTCACAACACTGCAGCAGCGAGGCTTTTGACTCGTATAACTAGTGCCACTTTTCTTTCAAAGCAACGATATCTTGATAAAAGATCTAGCCACGTGGCTTCAGGCTTTCTCTATAACGTAGTTCTACATCGTACAATAAACGTACCGCAAGTGCCAAGTCTATATTAGTAGCGTTCCTATTTTCGCATTAGCCACATATGTGGGTCGTATTAATTAAGATTCACAGCTATAGTGATCGCAATTGAGAATTCACCTCGTGTGTATGACAGTTTATGATGCCCTGCGACTTCGCATAGAGTAATTCAACAAAACCATGCTTCAGTATCACGAACTTTGTGAACCCACGACTCAGTATCTTTAGATAGTACAAAATGAAGTCGCTTTCGCAGTCTGTTCGTAATGTCAGTAATGAGACCGCCTTTGTATGTTGTGTTCAGGTAATTATTATAACTTTTTCAATTGCATTTTTTTTTAAGTTTTTGGTGTGCAATAAAGTATTTACCTATTAAAAATCTAAGTACTATTATTCTAATGATATTGTTACGTGCGGTGACAAAATATTTCTTCATTTACATGTATTAAAATCATGAACAGAGAGTTGTTTATTTTATTGCCGTGTACTTGATTATAATCTCACCTGATGGTAAGTGATGATAGTCTTAGATGGAAGCTCGATATGCTGGTAAAAGGTAATTTATTACTACCATTTCGGTACACAAATGCTTTGTTTGCCAGCATGTTTTTACTGGTATAACAAACCATGACCGAAGCCTTCTTAGAATCCAGGCTCAGATAAATTAAAAAAGGCAATTTCCTAAATTTGTCCTGCCGGCAATCAAACCCGAGACCTTGGGTAGCGAAGCTAATATTTTCTTCGTTCCGTGTGTACGAACATGTCTTGAAGATCATAGACTTAAAATCGCTCTAAAATACCTTTAGTTAATTAAATACTGTTTTTTACTACTTATGATTTATTACTGTGAATACGCAGGCTTTTAAACTATAAAACAGCTTTTATGCAGCAATAGATAGAGTGATTGAAGGGGAAGGTTTACATGTATTGCACATACATGTTATATTACAGAAATAACGAGAAATTTAAATTAAATAGCAAAAACTGGCTAAATCTTATGAGATATATTGGATTAATGTACTACTGTATTGTATATCTTAAATATATCTTTAAAAAAGTCCATGATAGTATACATTTATCTCTAAAGGATAACCATTTTCATGTCTTATATTGTGTTATTTACCTAGGTGTTTTTTTTTTAAAAAACACAGTATCATTCGTTATCCATTTAAATATGATACATACATTCTATATTTCATGTAGATCATAACTGCTTTTAACAGCATTTCATTAAAATGGATATCTTAGAAGATAACAGCGATTTAAAAGTGATAGGCAAGCGCGGTGTGTGAGAAAACTACATAAACATCAAAAAGATGTCACCCAGCCCATTGCTGGGTACAGGTCTCCTAACTCTTATGAGAAAGTTTTAGAGCATAGACATCACGCTGCTCCACTGCGAGTTGGCAGGCATAGTGCACAAGTGCACTATCTATTCCTTCACTCTCATAGTCCGCTGTGACGGAAATACGACACTCGCGGAGAGAGATCAGGTCAAAGACTGATGGCTTAACGTATTCTGCAAGGTACAGGGATGGAGCACATCGATAACTACACAACATTGGCCAAATGTTGAGAAAATGTTAATAGAAATCTCAATAGCGAACTTCGAATTGGCCTCACCCAGGACTTCAACTCACGACCTCATGACTAGCCGAAATTGCTAACCACTAGATCAATGAGGCAGTCTTTGGAGAGCATAATTGATGTGATGCTCATCAGCGAGTTTGGAAAGAGGGTGGTTGCCTTCTTTTACGAGACCGTCATCTCGCTAAAGGAGGCAAAGAGAGGATGCGGCTGTTGCCCTCCCTCTCCGTCAAAGGAGGCTGGGTGGCAATAGGCGCAGGTTTAGTCGGCATCATCCAGGTCATTAGAGTGGAATGCGCTGGGTTTTAGTGGGTATTCTGGTTTCAGAGAGTCCCACACTCCCGATTGGAAGAATTCCTTCTTCTTTTTCCAGGGTGCGTAAAAGCATTTTCCAGGGATAAAAAAAGGACTTGAACCCACGACCTCATGACTGTGGCCGAACATGCTAAGCATTAGACCAACGAGGCAGTCTTTGACGAGTGTAATTGGTGTGATGCTTACCAGCGAGTTTGGATGGGGGTGGTTGCCTTCTTTTGCAGGATCGTCTTCTCACTAAAGGAGACAAATAAGAGGCAAAGGGAGGATGCGGCTGATGCCTTCCTTATCCATCGAAGGAGACTGAGTAGCAATTTGCACAAGTATGCGCTCTACTATTCCCCTCAGTAAAGTGTAGACTGTTATAGTCGGCATCATTCAAGGACGACAAGGGATGCACAGGATTTTAGAGGGTAATCTGGTTTCAACGAGTCCCACACTCCCGATTGGAAGAATTTCTTCTCCTTCCGGGGTGCGTAAAACCATTTCCCAACGATAAAAAGAAGACGAACCCACGACCTCATGACTGTGGCCGAACATGCTAACCACTAGACCAACGAGGCAGTTGCGAGGGTAAGCATAGTTGAAAATGTTTATTAAAACCTCTGCATATTTATTACACTGTGTACTTTGAACTGTGACTAAGACTTCATCCGGAAAAAGCGGAATGCATACTTCAATAAGTTTAAACGAAATAGTTATACAAAAATGAATCTTATTTTCAAAGCAAATGGATCTAAAATACAATGATTAATATAGGCAATAAATCTCGACGCATTCACAAATAGAAGTGCAAAGTAAGCAAATGGACACAAAGTGGATTTGAGATTTCTATTGTTTGCAATCTACGAATATCATTATTAAGCAACTTTAATATATCTTTAAACACTAGCTAACTTAGTATAAGTACATCTAAATATGAGACTTTAATTACTGGAAATGTTGGAACTTATTAAGTGGTATAGTGGCAACATTAAAAAATACCAAAAACATTGTCCAATATTACGAAATGTTATGCGAGGTAACATTAACGAACGGATAATTGTGTAAAACTCTTTCGAGCTGCGTCTCGTGAAGTAGTTGTTGTAAGAGAAGTAATGCTAAATTGTATAAATTCAAACAGTGAAGTAATTATTAATATAGTCCAAGTTGTGTATATTTAAATAGTGGAGAGAAAAAAAGTTGTTAGTTAATGTGAGAAAGTGTGTTTTCTAATACTAGTACCTAAAAAATAGTAACAACGGCACATGATAGGAGCTTAAATACCTCTACTAAACAAGATGTTAGGCAACCGCTTCCGAAAACGAAAACAGACGACAGTACTAATGACACCTTTAAAAAAAGAATCGATCGTGGTAAAAAATCATATGTCTAAAACATTTTATTAGCATTATTCACGCTCCATCATGTTAGTACAGCTAATTTAATTACTTAAGTATTTGCAGATCTCAAAGTATCAGACTAAAAAATATACCGAACTAAAGGGACAGAAAGAAAAGGATGGGTTTAAATAGAAAACGTACATTTTAAAAGATATTAGTGATATACATACCAATCAAATTAATTCTAACAAACACGATATAAAGGAAGGCACAAAAACAACATGCAATTAAACGAACCATGCAAAAAATCAAAAAATTAAATCAACTCAAACTTGCAACCAACTAAAAAAGACATACGAAATGAACACTCAAATCTATAATATAAAAGAAATTATAGATTAGTAACGTTATTATACAGAGAACATAACAAAAAAAAACATTGAAACTGCTTACAGTGATTCAAAAAAGTTCATCTGATCTATGGGGTTGGTACTGGTGGCGAGAAAAAAAATAAAATTAATGCAAAATAAATAAAACAAACAATAGGCACGTTAAACACTAGTGAATATTAACAACCGACACCTGTGATAAACGAAATATTAAAAAAAGCATAGCGATACAACTAAATAGAAGACAACGCGGTTGGAACATTAATGTACCCGATGTAACTCACAAAACACTACTAATGTTTATGTAATGAAAGTAAATTACTTTGCAATAATCCATAATGATAAACAACACAAATAATAACGCAAAATATGTAGTATTTTTGTAGATTATTGCAAAATAATTGGAACATCCTAACTTTTGCATAGAAACTCGATTTATCGATACATTTTAGGTTAAAAATACCAAATTACGAATATTTTGCACTAATTGTAATCAAAGAGTAATAGACAATCAATAGAGCTTAATTAAAATACAAACAAAAATAAAACCAATGATTTTCCATCTTTATAAAGTAACTTTAAAATTTTTAATAGTAACAAAAATAAAAATGAAGATCAATCAATATAAACAAAACACCGCTCACGATTGATTCATGATGTTAACTCTTATATTTGTACAACCGATTGATTTCAAATGTAGTGATGTAAACCCTAACTAAGAACGGGTATTGAGCAGGAAATGCCTATAGACGAGGCATAGCAAAATATGGTAAAATGGACAGTCGATCGAAAAAAACTTCAGCTACCAGCAACGGCACTCTTGAAAATCGTTTCATCCCTATAATTGTCCTTTACGTAACGACAAAATGTATCCAGACACCAGACCCTTAGTCCAATTGTTGACAGGATAACAATCCTCATTTGGATTAATTTTTGGATAAACATCCAGGATAGCTGGAAAATCATGTCAGTGACCATACAATTTTAAATAGACGAGTTATGTACACATATAATGATTGTACTGCTATGAAAGGTGATGTTATTTACCTGCGCGCGGCCCAAAAGAAGCCAGCAGAGTCTGCAGGTTCAAGCAGACGTGGCGTGGAGGAACCAAAGGCGAAGGCAGGCCTGGGGGCAGAGCGGGCAGCTCGCGCTCGCTCCAACCGCTCCGTGCGATCCTTCTCCCGCTGTAATAGAGCCTCCCGACGGGAAATCGAGGCCTCCCATATCGCTTTTTTTCGTTCTTCTACCTGTAAAGATAACAGATTTAAAATATTTTGCATATCTACCCAGAAATTCTCTAACACATAGCTCAAAGGTATGGCACAAAGTTCAAAAAAGCAATGGAGTCCTATAATGCAGAAATAGAGACCTAACACTGGAAGATATAGTGTAAGAAGATTCTCAAATACGGAAACCCCAAAAAGAAGATAGTTTATTGTGAATGTGACCAGAGACTTTGAAGATGTAAAAGGAAGAATTGTTTCTAGAGACGTTCATGGATCATATCGCATGGAAAGCCCAAGTGAGTTTTTTAGAGATTTTGGAAACTTCTTTCATTCCAATCTTCCCCCTCGATTAAAAAAACTAGTTCCACTACTTGGTCAAAATATAAAAGGCAGATCCTTATTAGCCGCTACTGTATTTAATATCGGTGAAAGTGATTTTAATAGTTCTATTGAATTCTCTAGATATACAATGCTAGTAACTATTTACAAGGGTACATTCATCTGTGATTACAATAAAGCATATGTTTTATTTTAACTATTAATATTAACTTCTCTGGATTCCTTCGTAGCAAAAATCCTTTAATCATCAAGGTTTAGATAAAGTATCCTATATAAAAAATATAAAAATAGAGCGACTACACAAAATAACAAACAACAACGAGCACTTAAACATTACGTATAGTAAACAGCGATATAAGCGAAGACGCATTAGTAATATAGAAGTTTATCGTTTAGAAGCAAAGATTGAACATTTATAAGGAAAATTCAGACAAAGATTTTTAGTATGTAGTTGAAGATAATTTTCTAATAAAGTAAAATAATATTAACCTTGAATAACCGTAAATAATAGCCCAGTCTTTATTTTTATCACACATCGCTGCCATAGATGAATAATAAACAATAGTTTGTAATCTTTACTAAAAGATACAGCAGAATAGGCAAAAATTTCATTATAACGTTGACTGGTTTATAGGTTATGTTTAATAGTTAAACAGCTGTGTAAAATTTGCTTTTCTTTTTAATTATGTCACTATTTTCCCAAAACAGCTAGAACAGTATACTTGTACATATAAAGCATCATGCCTCATTCCCTTAGGGGTAGGCAGAGACCACGTCCTTCCACTTGCCACGATCCTTGCACATCTCCTTCGCTTCTTTCATTAAACCTTTCATACAAGTTCGTCGGTTTAGAGTTCTCTTGACCTGGCCGTTATTTAAAATGTCCTGGATTTGATCCAGGAACCTTAGCCTTGGTCTTCCCCTTCCAACTTTCCCATTCACTCTTGACTCATAAATCCTTTTTGTCAGTCCCCTTTCATTCATTCTCTCTAAGTGCCCAAACCATCTAAGCATTGTGTGGTATATTAATATGTATTAATGGTTCAAACGTAAACTTCAACTATGTTGCGACCACATGCCATAAATATGTGGTAGATGACCTCTAAGCTCCAAGTTATGAACAATTTGGAATGTTGTCTGTCCATAAACGTATGTTTCGCCACCAAGACAGCACGGATAACCATGATCACATCACTTATATTAAAATATGATGACGAATATATCTATAGATCGTTTTAGACTTTGAAACATCCAACTGAAGTACCCAATTTTGAGAAATCCTATAGAATTATTTTGCAAACTTTTAAGGAGATTATATTTACACAAAGGTTGTTCTTGTACTTTCCGTCTTATATAATCTAATGGAAATAATACCGTTAAAACATGTAGGTACTAGAATAGATTCTTAAAGGAAAAAGTATGGCGGTCCTGAAGGAAGTCGATCCAACGCTATTTCTGTCCAAACTCCTTCATGGCAGGAGTTAATTTTGAATATTTTCGATGCACTACATGCTCGGTGTATTTTCGTAGCCGCCATTTATACTTTACACATGCTCAGGATGCCCGGAATGGTTTATGATGCACTACAAAACAATATATCGCTGCTTTAGGAGAATAGCGACTTAATAAAAGCTAATTTTACAAGAAGGGACCTTTGGCAATTAAACAAACTGTATATCAGTAAATCAGTCAATGGCCTAATGACATTTTGTGTTGTAACAGCGTCATTTTTGTAGATTTGAATACAATTAAGGTACAGAAGCATCAACGAGATAATATATATATTGAATCCAATTACAACTTTATTGGGAAGTCGCAAGAAATTCATAATAAAAAAAAGCAAATATGGCAATGTTCTTTTAAAGAAAGGTCGTAAATTATGAGCCCTATTGTCAACTAAGATATATAATTATTAAACAGATGGGGTCGTAATTAAGTTCTACATTTAAGTGAACGCAAAGCTAGCTATGCTATTTCCAATTAAGGAGGTCTTATCTATAAAATCGTGGATAAAACTTTAAATCTCGTGTCTAGATTATGTCAAACGTGAAAGCTTAACTTGTAAACAATTGGCACAAATTTTGAGACCTTAGATTTTAAAATTTTCATCAATGAAAATACGTTGAAACCTACTTGAATCCCACAATTGAGTGTACCCAAAGCTCTGGGCTTTTTATCTCTGGTTTCCATTAAGAAAGTCGTATCTATTAAAGACTGTTCAGGAGGATAGTTTAAAGTTAAGTTTCGTGAATAAACCTTTAAATTTGTTATCAAGTTTGAAACCTTACCTCGTAAACAATTGATACAAATTTTAAACATCAGTTTATAAAGTTTTCATCAATGAAAAAACGTTGAAACCTACTTGAATCTCACAATTAAGTGTACCTAAAGCTCTGGGCTTTATATCTCTGGTTTCTATTAAGAAAGTCGTATCTATTAAAGATTGATTAGAAGGAGGGTTTGAAGTTAGTTTCGTGATAGCTTTAAATCTTTTGTCTAAATCACGTCAAGTTTGAAACCTTACCTCGTAAACAATTGATACAAATTTTAGACATCAGTTTTTAAAGTTTTCATTAATGAAAATAAAAATATGTCGAAATCTACTTGAATCCCACAATTAAGTGTACCCAAAGCTAGCTGTGCTAGTATATATCTCTGGTTACTATTAAGAAAGTCGTATCTATTAAAGACTGTTCAGGAGGATAGTTTAAAGTTAAGTTTCGTGAATAAACCTTTAAATTTGTTATCAAGTTTGAAACCTTACCTCGTAAACAATTGATACAAATTTTAAACATCAGTTTATAAAGTTTTCATCAATGAAAAAACGTTGAAACCTACTTGAATCTCACAATTAAGTGTACCTAAAGCTCTGGGCTTTATATCTCTGGTTTCTATTAAGAAAGTCGTATCTATTAAAGACTGTTCAAGAGGATAGTTTGTAATTAGTTTCGTGGATAAACCTTTAAATCTGTTATCAAGTTTGAAAATCTTACTTCGTAAACAATTGGCGCAGATTTTAGACATCAATTTTTAAAGTTTTCATCAATGAAACTTACTTCAAACTTCAAGCTCTGTTGAATAGTTGTTTGTCGATCTATCCAAATACGGATCAGCGACATTAAATTCAGTATAAGAGATTGGATTGGACATATCATCATTAGACAGAAACAAGTAACGAATCACTAGCTTTGTTTGTTTTCATAACAATTACTTCCAGACCACCGTGAGTTGAAAATTTGTTAGTAAACTTATATGTATTAGTATGTATGTGTATATTTATTTATTGACACCACCTACCCTTCTTATATATATAATCTCCAAAACCCTAAGGTTGTCCGGTATAAATCGCAAGTGATAAGGTCACCTAACTGTACCGTGCCCTAAGTTTTGTTTTCTGTATTATATGTTTCAAGTTTGTAGTGTACAATAAAGACTATTCTATCTATCTATCTAAATTCAATTACACTAAAGAGTTTATGCAAAAATATCCAGTCTAACATTATTGCGATGCCGCAGAATTTTAGCGTTCCCAAATTAACCTAACAAACGGTTTAATGTTCGCGAAATATTACTAGGCTATTTTCGTAAACGAGGTTCGTGTTCTTTAAACGTACATGCCCATCGTAGTTTGACCTCATAAATGTGTTAGCTATGTGGGTTGACCCGTTTGTACATTCTTGACAGATTCAATACTGAAATCTTCTTAATCTTATCCATAATCCTTGGATTTTATAAGACTTTTTTTCCTGGACCAAATCCAGCACATTTTAAATAACGGGCAGGTAATGGTACTCTAAACCGACGAACTTGTATGAAAGGTTTAATGAGAATGAAAGAAGCGAAGGAGATATGCAAGGATCGTGGCAAGTGGAAGGACGTGGTCTCTGCCTACCCCGAAGGGAATGAGGAGTGATGCTATGTATGTATGTATGTATTTTGTTGTGGTATACGTTGTGGTATAAAAGAAGACGCAGAGACTAAAATTAAGAAAGGTATGCTTAGATGGTTTGGGTACGTCTAGAGAATGAATGGAAAGAGACTGACTAAAAGGATTTATGAGTCAAGATCGAATGGGGAAGTTGGAAGGGGATGACCAAGGCGAACGTTCCTGGTCCAAATCCAGGACATTTTAAATAAGGGCCAGAACAAGAGTACTCTAACTGACGAACTTGTTTGATAGGTTTAATGAGAATGAAAGAAGCGAAGAAGATTTACAAGGATCGTGGCAAGTGGAAGGACGTGGTCTCTGCCTACCCCAATGGGAATGAGGCGTGATGCTATGTATGTATTTACATTAAAAAAAGAAGTAGAGGATATTTACATATGAATTTACTCAACTTATTAAGCTCATCCGATCCTAGATGAGACAAAATAGGAACCGGGGAGGTCGTCAGTTCTACAAAATATAACGAACATACGTCACGCCTCATTCCCATAGGGGTTGGGTAGGCAGAGACTACGTTCTTCCATTTGCCACGAACCTTGAATATCTGCTTCGCTTCTTTCATTCACATTAAATCTTTCATACAAGTTCGTTGGTTTAGAGTATTCTTGACCTGGCCCTTTAAAATGTCCTGGATTTGGTCCTTTTTTTTCAGTCTACTTTCATTCATTCCCTGCCCGTGCCGAAATCATCTAAGCGTACCTTTTTTAAGTTTTAGTGACAATATAATATGTAAACAGAAATCCTTAACTTTGACCTTGTTTTAGTGACTAAATTGTTCGAGTTTGTACAAGTGTAATGTTTATACGATGCGTGTTACACATGAATGTTCAAATTGAATTTATTTCCACCGCTCAGGCTTTAAAGTCGGAAAATACGTACGTCTGACGTCCGGCCATTCAAAGCGCGCAAGAGAAATAAATGACATCATCACGCAAGGACGCGGTTATGCAATCATTATGTATAGGCGGAGAGACGGCGGTTAAATAACATGAAATCTATAAAAAGGTAAAGTTTCTTTTTATTGCGGGCAGGTTAGCGCTTGACTGTCACATTTAAGCTGGAAGCGCGATAATCTGGTAAGAGGCAATTTACCTCTTATGCTTTCCATGCAGCATCGTACCGGAACACAAATCTCTTTGCTTTAGCTAGTAGGGTGGTAACTAGCCACGGCGGAAGCCTCGCACCAGGCCAGACTCAGACAAATTATAAATTCGCCCTACCGGGGATCGCACTCCAATCTCCGCTAAGCGAGTATTTGCACCACTATGCCAGCGAGGCTGGCAAATTTTTGATTTAAATAAGGTAAGAAGCAGCTCATTAACTTCCCACTCCTCGCTCATAAAAAAAAGGTTTTTAGAGCATTAAAAACAATTGTTCGTACGTATATGTATCTATGTATCTGCTGGGTATTTACTCATAGTTTACTGAGAAACATTTACCACAAAATACTAAAGCAGCTCATTAACGTCCCACTGCTGGAGACAGGCCTCCTAACTCATAGGAGAAGGTTTTTAGAGCATTAAATAAAATTTTTTAAGAGTTATGCGAGGTACATAATATGTATCTTTTAAGTGTCTGCTGGGTATTTACTGAAATTCTATTATTTACTGGGATATGCAGGTTACCTCACGAGCTTTCCTTCAACGAACGAACAATGATGGATTAGAAAGAGCAATCAAGCACTTATACTTTTATAACGAGAAACTTATTATTTTTTACGTATCGTTCATTTCTTAATTTTATCAACTAAAAATTGTCTCTGAGAGATTGCTTTATGGGATAAGAAAGCGTTTGTGCCCTAAATTTTGGAAATACAGTTAATTTTGTACATTTTCAACTCTACACTATGTGCAATAAAGTAAACGGTAACTTAACGGTTCTTAACTTATGTATGGTAGTGAAAGTTGGGTATGGCAGAAGAATCACAAAAGTAAAATAAATGCGGTAGAGATGAGAGCGTTGAGAAGCATGAGTGGATTAAAACTGAGTGACAGAGTGAGAAATAGTGTGATAAGAGAACGTTGTGGTATAAAAGAAGACGTAGTGACTAAAATTGAAAAAGGTATGCTTAGATGGTTTGGGCATGTAGAGAGAATGAATGAAAGGAGACTGACAAAAAGGATTTATGAGTCAAGAGTGAATGCGAAAGTTGGAAGGGGAAGACCGAGGCGAACGTTCCTGGACCAAATCCAGGACATTTTAAATAACGGCCAGGTCAAGAGTACTCTAAACCGACGAACTTGTATGAAAGATTTAATGAGATTGAGAGAAGCGAAGGAGATATGCAAGGATCGTGGCAAGTGGAAGGATGTTGTCTCTGCCTACCCCTATGGGAATAAGGCGTGATGCTATGTATGTATGTATCAAAACACACTTCGCCCTTGTGTATTCATCAAACGGCTAATCTAACGATCGCCTCCGACACTGAAATGACTCGAATAGTAAGAAATTTATGCAAATTGCCGACATATTTTCGTTATGTTAAAATTTAAAACCTTTAGTGTTTGAGGTGTTAAGATGAATAATAATGCAGACGAAACTTAGGATGAATAAATCACTATTTATTTTCAATTTGTACCAAGACACATGCTCAAATTGTTAATCTTGTATAGAAAAATGTTTTGTTTTTTAATTCCTCGTCTGACTGTTTGTTCCTGGTAAACTCTGAAAGTGTTAGGCCTTTTTTGGCAGCACTTTAACTGGCATGTAGATTTACTCAAGTATAAATACGTTTTCATTAACACTTGATGTGAAAACGGTTTGTTAAAATATTTAAAAGGGAACCTACTTTGTCCAATTCTTCTTTCGCTACAATAAGTTTTCAAATTAAACACGATTCAAATGAGCTTACTGTGTTTACTTTCTTATTTTGTATCTTGCTTGTAAAAAGTCATGTATGATAGAATTGATTCTGTTTAAAAGTTCAAAAAAAATGTCCGTGACAGCATATGTGTATCTTCTAAGGTTGGCTCACTATAACCTTTTATACACCAAGCAAATTTGATCTAAAATATTGCGTTAGCAATAGTGTTTTTTATAAACATAACATTAATCCTTATTTAAATAAATACCATTATTTTTATTCCTATATAAATATGTCGGAGTGCAAGAGTCTGTGGATCGCTGGTCCATGTGTAATAGTCTGTGGAACGCTGGCGCCATCTTTGTATCGGCGTGGGGGCAGAGTCAAGTCAAGAGTCCGTCCGGCCCGTCTCTCGGCAGTTCTCGAGCGGCGGTCGGCCGGAGTGGTCGACTATTGAAACTGTCGCGTTCCTAGCTATTAGTGTTAATGAGTTTGTTTAAATTGATATCGGGAACATTAAGTGATTGAACATTATAAACCGAGTTAATTAATAAAGTGTTTGATTGCACCAACAATACCCATGAACATCCACAGAATAAGAAATTAAATAATGGATCTAATTAATAAAAACTTCTGATGTCGGCGGAGAACCCTACGCCCCTGTGCTTTATGCTTCTCCTCTCCGTTCTCTCATATTCTCCGACAAATATATTATACTGTGCTATATAAATACATTTCTTCCTGTGGTCCGTATACAATTTTTCATCAGATAATAAATATAAATCTTACAAAATTAATACTTATCAATAAGTCTTCTCTGGTGAAAAAGAGGCGAAGTGTTATACAACCATTTTTCGTTCTACCACATTACTCTCACAATCTATAAACACGTGGTGTATATCTAAACTAATATTATAAAGAGGAAACATTTGTGGTTTTGTATGTATGTTTGCTAAGTTTTCACATAAAAATTACTGGACCGATTTCAAATTTTTTTTCACAAATAGAAAGCTGCATTTACACTGAGCGTCGTAAGCTATATTAATTTCTATAAAAGATGGGGATCCCTTATAAAAATGCATTAATATAACCTAAGGTGTGAAACAAAAAATCTGTTATCGTGTGCTCTGCGAAAACTATTGATGATAGAACATAAAAATGTTCTACAATATTATAGAAGGTATTAATATCTAAAAATATGTCCAAGATACCATATGTCCAAATACTGTAATTATGCCACCATAACTACTTTTATACATTTTAAAAGTTAATGAAAGTGTCGACAATCATCAAACCATATTATGAATACCTCTAAATTAATCCTAATCCTATTAAAAACGGACGTTCTATTAAAAAGACAAAACGAATTGATAATGTCAATCCAAAGAAAATTGCAGCGACCCTTATAACTACGGTGGCCGAATGTCCTGCTTGGGGACCTCAGCGTTATCTTCTGACGTCGCATATCGGTGCAGACCTCTCGCTGGCAAGTATTATAGGTGCAATGCTTGTCAACGTGCGTGGCTGGAATGCTATTGCCACCTTCTGCGAAACTGTATTTCGCTAAAGGAGGCACGGCAAAGAGAGAGGGCGAATGCAGCTGGAGCACAGTACCCCGGACGGAAGGGAATAGGAAACCGGAGACGGAGGTTTATCCAACTCCTCCCCCTGTAGTGCACTTTTAAGCCGGCTTCATTCGGAGGGGCCAGAGTGGAATGCCACAACGAACCTCTGNACTCTTATAACTGGAGGACCACCCGAGAACTGGAGGGTGCGCCGTCGGCTTACTACACATGACTCTGTCCCACGCCGATAGATAGATGGCGCCAGCGTTCCACAGATTTCTGCACTCCGACATACGAGTATATAAGAGATATCACGGTATCTATTGACACATCACGATATCTCTGGAACCATAAGGCGTAGAGACTTGAAATTTGGTAGGAATATTCCTTTTGCCGAGTAGAGGTGTTTGCGAAATTCCACCAGCAAGGGAGGTTGCCGGGATGTTATACGTATGTATCTTATTGGTAAAACAATATGCCTAGATTAATGAAAATGCTACCTAAAAATCATTCCACGCAGACGAAGTCGCGGGTTCAGCTAATGGAAGATAATCGTAAGGAGCATATTCAGTAATAGTTCCAGGAGCAGCATGATCCGTATCCATGATTCCTATATCATTTATCATATAATATATCCTAAAAACAGTTAGTCACCTTGTACAGTAGTAAATACAACGCAACCGGGTCATATGTGGGTCATCTTATATAATCCACTCTGTCAATTATCAGATCAGGTCGCAATGTACTCCTAAGCACTTGACGTCCACAAACGTTGTATGCGGGAACAATCTAGAATAATTTATACGCCCTTTAGGGTGTATACTCTTTATTTATATTGTAAATACGATAATATAGGAAACTAGCAATGCCCCGCGGTTTCACCCATGTAGATACCGATCTACTAAGTCGAACTTATTTTTTTAGATTGACATTTTTAAATTCGTTACATCATTTGATTGGAACGACCTATTTTAATAATTTAAAAAGTATTAAACAGGTATTGAAACGGTTTTTAATAAAATATCATTTAATAAGATAGGGATTAATCCAGAGGTATGAATAATATGGTTTGATTACTGTCATAACTACAGTAGGTGGACATATGGTATCATGGACTTTTTTGAGGATATCAATACCTTTTATGTAGAACATTTTTTTGTTCTTTCACCAACAGGGACCAATTTTTTCACACCTTGGGTTGTATTAATGCATTTTTATTAGGGATCCCTATTTATTTTGAGAAAGTAATATAGCCTATGTCGCTCAATGAAAACGCAGCTTTTTAATGTAAAAAAAAATTTGAAATTTGTCCAGTATTTTTGTGCGATAAAATTACAAGCATACATACATACAAAAACATAAATATTTCAACATTATAATATTAGTTTAGATACAGAGAAGGAACAAATTTGGTAAGCGTAAAAAAAAGGTTATAGTGAGCCAACCTTAAAAGATAGATATATGCTGTCGCAGACTTTTTTTTAGTACTTTTAAAGGGGAACAATTCTGTCGTACGTGATTTTTGCATAACTTAACCTGAATACGCAGCTCACGCAGCGGAAGGTCCAGGAAGGAATACAAATATAAAGCTAATGAATTTGTTTGTTTGAACGCGCTTATCTCAGAAATTTCTAGTCCGATTTAAACAATTCTTTCAGTGTTAAATAGCCCATTTATTAAGGAAGATTAAAGTCTATAAATCATCACGCTAAGACCCATAGAAGCGGTGCAAACATTAATAATGTTGCAAAATCAGGGGTTTCCTTTCGAGGGCTTTAGCTACGTAAACGTTTAAAGTTTCGCAAGAGTCATGTATGACAGAATTGTTCCTGTTTAAAAGTTCAAAAAAAAGTCCGTGACGGCATATATCTATCTTCTAAGGTTGACTCACTATAACCTTTTATATACCAACCAAATTTGATTTTAAATATTGCATTGCTAAACCCCTTTATTTTTATTCTTATATAAATATAAATAATAAAGATTGAAACAATAATACTTCCACTACTTTTTTCACTATTTATGATAACTTTCAAACACAAACTAAATTTTAGTATAAAAATAAGTTTAGATATGCAATCACAAACACAATAAATCTGCGAAACGTAATAAATTATATTATATGTCGGAGTGTAATAGTCTGTGGAACGCTGACGCCATCTGTTTATCGGCGTGGGGCAGAGTCTCTTCGTAGTTCTCGAGCGACGTTCCGCCAGAGCGGTCGACTATTGAAACTGTCGCGTTCTCTTTTTGTGTAAATTGTTATCGGGAACATTAAGTGATTGGACATTATAATCTGTGTTAATTAATAAAGAGTTTGATTACACCAACATTATCCAGCAAAGCCCACAGTATGGAGATGGAATTATGGATGCCACTAAAGACGATGATAATAATAAAAATTACGTGAATCAAGTGAATTACAAATGTTGATGACGCAGCAACCAAATTACCAAATATTTTGACATATAAAACATACGCCCATGCGTCGAAAATTTGAGGCAGTTGCACTAAATTACGCATTGATCTTCACTTTCATAACTCAAAATAGCGTAGAAAATGTCAAATATGCCTTTCTTTCACCTCGTCAATTGCAATAAACATCTGCATACCATCATATCGATTATTTAGATAACATATCGATCTGTCATATCACGAGAGAGATAATTACAGAGATAATGTATGTAAAGTTGTGCATTTGATGGAAGATAAGAGATTTTTATTCGCCTACGAGACTCCAATCAGGTTCACAAATATACTTTACTATTTTAAAGGAGCACTTTGATAAATTTTGCTTCTATTTGACATGAAAATATCAAAATATCGGAAAAAGAAGAAAATTAACATATACAGAATTTATAAAATGGTCGTTGATGATGATTTTTGCTGTTGTAGATACATATGTATTACCACCGTCCGAAATTGAATTACATCACAGGATAGCTAAAGAATCAAAGAATTTATTACGGTAAGTAAGGGCTGTATGACATCGCGCGCGGTGAAGGGGGAAGCTCCGCCATTTTGAAGGTCATTCCGCTGCATCAAAATAATATTTTATATAGAAACTATCCTCTACCTATATATTACGAGATGTATTTACGTACAACAACCAGCCGAGTTAATAACACAGTCACATACACCACCTGATGATACAGTCAAAGATGAAAGCGCGCTTATCTGGTAAAACGCCATTTATGGTTTCTACACAGCATCATCGTACCGGAACACAAGCAATTTCCTAAATTAGCCCTATCGTGGAACGAACCCGGTGCCTATTTACCGAGGGCTTCTCAATTGCTAGGACTCTTACAAGATGTTGGTTAGGCCACTCTTACTCTCGTGGTGTCAAATATCTCCAATATCGGCTACGTAAGTAAATTCCGCAGTACGATCGCATTTGACCTCTGATTCCGTATTGCGATCGTGAACCGGTTCAGTCCAGTTATTACTAGTTACGTATATTATAATTGCACTATAACGGATACTGGTGAGAGTAATCGGGTGCTTTTATTATAACAATTGTTAAAACACAATATAAACTGATTCCAATTTACCAGGTCCCGAGACTCAGGGCTTTCGCCGAAAGCGTTCTGATCGAAAAATGGTGGGAAAAGTCTCAAACTGCGGGTATAATTACGGTGGAAGCGATCCGACCTCACCTGGACAAATGGCTCACCAGGAGGCACTAATCGCTTTCCTGCCGTATGGTACAGGTGCTGACCGACAATGGTTGCTTCGTTGCGTACTTGCACCATGTCGTTGTCCGTGACGAAAAGCCTGCCTGTCATGAGTATATGTACTGCTCCTGTAGATACGGCACACCATACACTGGCGGAGTGTAAAGCGTGGGCACCCCAGCATCATATCTTGTTTTCGATGGTTAAAAGAAATCTTTCACCATAGAGCATAATTGGGGTAATTCTCGCCAGTGAAGTTGGCGATTGCCTTCTTTTATAAGACCGTCATTTCTCTGAAGGAGGCAAATGAGAGGCTAAGGGAGCAACGGCTGAAGCCCTACCTCGCCGTCCGAGAAGGCACGTTGGCAGAAGTCGCACGTATGCGCTTCATGCTTCACCCTATTGAGTGGTACGTCCTCACAGTCGATGTCATCCGAGTGACTAAAGTGAAATGTAGATGGGTAGCCTCTAGTGATCTCGCTTATGGATAATCGCGAACCTGAAGTGGCAATGGGGGGAGCACATAGTCCGACGAACCGATGGACGTTGGGGCCGAAAGGTGCTGGAATGGCGACCCCGCACCGGACGACGCAGTGTAGGAAGACCCCCCACAAGGTGGACCGACGATATAAGGAGGGTCGCCGGTAGCCGCTGGAGCCAGGCGGCGCAAGATCGGGCCTTGTGGGCATCATTTCGTGAGACCTATGTCCAGCAGTGGACGTCCATAGGATGAAGCGACGATGACGACGAATTGAATTCATTAAATTCCTAACATATCTTTCTTTTTTCCCTCCCTCTAAGTCTCAGAAATCCAAAGCTTTAGATTTGTATAAATATAAGGAAGATTCTTTCTGACATGTACACTTTTAACATTTTGTTGTATTAATGAAACGCCTAGACTATACACGTAGAAGATTTAAGTGTTGGTAATAAAAATAAGCTTGGGCGTCGTGTAAAACCCGAGAATAGCTTTTATCCAATAAAATCTTTTATATAACCTAAGACATATGGAGCGTTTCTAGTAAACCGCTCCCCCGGATGGCTATAAATATTTCGACACCTCTTGTACAAGTAAAATACGGTTTAGAAATATATTAAAAGCAATACAAGTAGTTAGAAAAAGTTTAGATATATTCATTTGTCGGGTTGAGCACATTTTTAATGAGATTTGCATCCACATAAGTAAAAAGGTAAGTAGGAGCCGATTAAAGTCCCACTGCTGGGCACAGGCCTAATCACTCATAGGAGAGAGAGAGAGGGAGAGGGAGAGAGAGAGAGGGGGAGAGAGGGGGAGAGAGAGGGAGAGAGAGAGAGAGAGACCCACCGCGCTGCTCGACTGAGGATTGGCAGGCATAGTACACAAGTGCACATTCTATTCCTTCACTCTACTAGTTCGCGACTTTTTCCCTTCCAATTGTTGAATAATGTAACTAAATAAAACATCAATAAGAAGGTCTACTTCATTACCAATAAAGAGTGCCCGGTAGTACCGTTTACTTGTCACCGTAGTGTACGTTTGCCAGCCGTAGTTGCGGCATATAAGAGGCCTGTTTTGGCGCGAAGTTGTTGCTGCTAATTAGCCGATCGCATTTATATCCGCGTTGAGCAAAAAGTCTGCTGGAATTTTATTTCGATCCTGAATCAGCATTTAGCGAGTGTGAGCTGTCGAAGGAGCTTTACACTCACGGTCCGATGTGATGAGCATCCGACACTCGCAGAGAGATCTGGCGCAGGACCGATGGCTTAACGTGCTATCCAAGGGACGGGGGTAATTTTAAGAAATATGTCAAAGACGTCCTTTTATTTACATGTTATAATGTTGAAGATTATTAAAGCGATAGAATTTTTTGGACTTGATTCCAGTTGCACTCTTTGTAATCTACAAAAACTATATTTTAAGGAGTAACCGCTGAGTTTCGTGCCGGTTTTTTATAACTTTAAGTTACTAACGATCAGACTGCTGACGATTCAAAAGTGCCTTTTGAGCCTATTCGAATATAAACTATTTTGATTTTATTGCTAACAGGTTACCGCTTGACTGTGATCTCACCTGATGATAAGTAATAATACAGTATAGAATGGAAGCGCGGTAATCTAGTAATCAATTTACCTCTTGTGGTTTTTAAAAGGCATCATAGTTTTGCTGTCAATTGCCCGAGCCACCTTCGTCCAGGACCAGTGTGGCAATCGGGATAACTGACCCGATGGATTAAACTTAAAATCTTCGGGTCCAATGTTACATCTGTTTTGCTAGATGGGTGCGGAATGTGAAAGGTCACCAAGGACATTTCGCGTCAAATCCAAGTCTGCGTCGCTTCCTCGGAATCTACTGGCACGAGGTAATCTCTAACGAAGATCTGTTAGAGAAATGCCATGAGATTTCGATCGAACAGCAGATTAAACTGCGAAAGTGGAGATGAGTCGATCATTCGCTACGTAGGGATTCCAATCATATACCCCAGAAAGCTTTGGAATGGAATCCTCGAAGTAAAAGAAAGCGTGGTCCGACTGTCTTGGCGCCGTTCCGTAATGGCCGAGGGAGCGAACATTGGAATGACGTGGAGGGAGGTGGAGCGTGATTTTCAACATTATTCCCGATCGAAAATTACTGAGGACGCCCTCTGCCCCACTAAGGGGATATAGGTGATAAGTCAATTGAATACCTCTCAATTCAAGAAGGCCTTAACAGCTCTCTTGGTTCTTCCAATATGTTATTAAACCCATTAATCCCAATGTAAGACTGATGATGATAGTATAGAACGACTTACAATCTAAAATTACGAGGATTCCTTAACTTGTTTTGAGGAGAGCCCACAACTAACCACCATTATTACAGTATAGTATTAATTTGTGTTATTTTGATTAGAGCAATTCATTCACTTCCAAGACTTTTCATCGTTTAAGTAATCCTTCAAATTATAGTACGATTTTTTTTATTAGGTTTCTTTTAATAAAGGATTTGACTTTATTAAGCGTGTTCTGGGAGTTTTAAAAAGCCCTATTAAGTAACAAATCCACCACCGGTTCGGGAAGTAAGGAAACCGGTAAGAAACCCTGCGGTTACTCTTTTAACTTTAGTTTTGTAAATTGCATGCCTTTTGTAAAAGTATTATTACATTGACGTATGTCTTTTGTGTAAAAATCGACCGTCCCATTTTAAAACACGATCATATTAGTTGCCATTTAAATAATTTCGCTTTCCAATTTCTAATTTTCACCATCGTACGTAAACAATTTACTGGAGTGGTGAAAGTGGTATACTGCGTACGTATAGATGTTGCGACGGTTTAAGATAGAGCAAATCATTGAACAAATTACTTTATATACTAATTGGCACGCGCAACTTCGTCTGAGTGCACTTAAATATGGTATTTAAAGTATTGTGTCATCTAATTGATGCTTGTCACTGGGGACTACATTTACACACCCCGGCTGAATGGTATACTTTCAATCAGAAGTGTGGGACTCGCTGAGGAACACTAAAACGCAGCGGGACTCTCGGTTTAGTGAAGACATTCCTCTCTGGGACAAAAGCTAGACCATTAACGTCACTCACTCATACGAGGGTCTGCCTCATTGATCTAGTGGTTAGCATGTTCGACTACAGACATGAGGTCCCGGGTTTGAGTCCCAAGTCGAGCCAATTCAAAATCGATAATAAGTTTTCTATTAAGATTTTTTCAATATTTGCCCGAAGTTAGGACTTGGTGGTGTGCTCCACCGTGGTGCCTCGCAGAGCACGTTAAGCCGTCGATCCTGGGCCTGATCTCTCTCCCGTCATATCGGATTATGAGAGTGAAGGAATAGAGATAACACTTGTGTACTAATGCCTGTCAATCCTTAGTAGAGCAGCGTGGTGGGTTTACGCTATAAAAATCCTCTCTCGTATAAGTGAGGGGGCCTGTGCCTAGCAGTGGGACGTTAATGGGCTGCTACTTATTTACTCATACGAGAGACGGTTTTTAGAGCATAGTACACAAGTGCACTCTCTAGTCCTTCACTCTCATAGTACGATGCGACGGGAATCCGACACTCGTGAAAAAGATCAGGCGCAGGACCGACGGGGCCAGAGCACACCGCCAACTTCCCGACTTCGGGCAAATATTGAGAAAATTTTATTAGAAAACTCAATATCCAATTTTGAATTGGCCAGTTCCGGGAGTCGAAACCAGGACCACCATCTTTGAAACACTTACTTTTAAAATTAATTACTCGACTCAATATACGTAACATTCAAACTTGAGAAGTTGAGTGGACATGTATATTATGAACAATTGAAAATTTTGAACAATTGTTACGCGCTCTTGGATCCAGGTTTAGCAGTGAAGTGCGATAGTTATCATATTATATTGACGGACAAGTGGCAGGCGGTATGCAGAGCGCTAAAGAGGATTTAGTCAGTTCAGTGATCGGCGCGTTGTTACTGGCAAGCACGGCTGGAATTACGTTCCGTATTGAAAATTAGAAGAAAGTGAATTTATCACGTCACGTCGAGCAGCCTAGCTATAAGGCCAAAAGTAGTGTAAGTTTCTAGTACATAAGACATATTAACACAGTTTAAGTTTGTATTATTAACAATATTTTTTCGTATTTTTTCTCTATCATTATGTAAAACTATATGGGCACATTGACGGCCTGAAATAAAAGTTATTGTTATTATTATTATGTTTGAATTACGACTTCGTATGGAAGATTGAATGGATGTAAAACTGTTACTAACTAAGAAAAATCTGATAAAGAAGGAATAAATAATTGTATCGAGACGATTATGGCTTTGCTTTTACACAATATACATTGTAAACTAATATTTATAGAGATAATGGTCAAGAGCAATTAAGAAGATTGCTTTAAAAAGTTAACACTGGATTCAATGTGCTAAATATCGTATATTTGCTACAGTTGACGATGTTTTTGTGCTCAATTTTATCACTGATCGATTAGATAGATCTTATCTCGGTCACTTTTTAAGTTTTTATAATAAAATAACAATGCTCCGCGTAGATACCGATCTCGTGGCAGTGGAAAGTCTACTAAGTCAGATTTTAGATTTACTTTCGTTAACATATAAGTTTTATTTCACATAGTTTTTAATTACTTCCTTTCAAATTATTATATACACACTTATATTCATAATCTAATCGGTAAACAGATTCTACTTTACAACGAATATCTAACTGATATAGGTATATCGGTGGGTGTCATTGGTATCCTTGGAATATGAGCTAACTCACCAGTCGCAAGCCCAGTTATAAGGGTCGCTACATTTATCGTTACGGAGACATTTTTAAATTCGTTATATCTTTTGAATAGAATGTCTGATTTTAATGATTTAAAAAGTATTTTAAAGATATTGAAACAGTCTTTAATAAAATATCATTTAATAGGATAAGATAGATATTAATAATATGGTTTGATTATTGTGGGCACTTTCATTAACTTTTAAAATGTGTTAAAGTAGTTATAGTGGCATAATTACAGTATTTGGACATATGGTATCTTTAACATATTTTTAGATATTAATACTTTACATTATATTGTAGAACATTTTTTTGTTCTTGGGTTACACTAACGCATTTTTGTTAGGGATCCCTATTTTTTTTGTACTGTAGCTCAGTGAAAATGTAGCTTTCTAATAATGAAAACATTTTTGAAATCGGTCCAGTAGTTTTTGTGAAAAAAACGTTAGAAACATACATAAAACAAAATATGAAATGTCTGTTTGTAATATCACATTAACAACCATTCACTTAATGCCTATGATATATACGGGCTTTATATCAAAAATTTAAAAAATCTGCCTGTATGTTTAGTTCGGATAATCTCTGAAACGGCTGGAGTAATTTCAAAGGGACTTTCACTGCAGATAGCTGATCTTATGAGATGTAATTTGTGCTACTATTATTTACAAACACGAATACGTTTAGTGTTTTTCTAGCAATAATTAAAAATACTAATTATAAGTGATATCTTAACATGATTTTACGTAATTATTTTATTACTTCATACTAAGTAGTGATACTAAGTAAAGTACATAGCGTATATATTTAATAATACATTAATTTGTAGACAATTTTGCCTGGTTTTTATATTAAATTTAAAATATTACTTTAAGATAATAATTATATATGAAATTTAATTCAACACTTTCAAAATTGTTACTTCGAAATATTAAAAATACTAGCAAAGATTCAATCGTCATTGAAATATATTTGTATTGTACAAGTTAATATGTATATATATGTATAAAAATTGTTTCTAAAAAATCTAGTGCTAGAAAAACTTGTAAATTTGAAACTTCTTACAAATATTAGTATTCAAATTAGTATTCAAGTTTAGGTAATTCATGTAAAATGCACATCGACACATACAAATGAACAACTCACGAACAACTACGTAGACGAGCACATAATTATCGTAACGAGAAAGTAAACTCACTTAAATAGATCGTCCTGCCATTGAAATATTTGCTTTGCAAATACTGTGTATTGTGACATCTTTTGCGTCTAATATTTCACCAACTGCAGTTACCTAACTTACCTGTTAACATTAGCATAGTAATGTCTTAAAGATCCCACACACTAACAGTCCACAGGTAGATATCAGTCTATCAGTTAATAGATCATACACTAGTAATGCCTCAAATATCCCACACAATAACGTCACTCTGACGGATATCGGACTATAGGTTAATCGTTATAGATCATATAATAGTAATGCCTCAAATGTCCATGTGGATATCGAAGTCTTACTTATTCTCTATAGATCTACTTAAAGATCCCACACACTAACAGTCCACAGGTGGATATCAGTCTCTCAGTTAATAGATCATACACTAGTAATACCTCAAATATCCCACACAATAACGTCACTCTGACGGATATCGGACTATAGGTTAACGGCTATAGATCATATAATAGTAATGCCTCAAATTTCCATTCACTAACAGTTCGCACGTAGATATTTGACTCTCAGAGAATCGCTATTGATCACACATTAGTAATAGCTCAAAGTTTCTACGCATTAACAATTCGCAGATCGATATCGAACTCTCGTTTAATCGCTACAGATCATACACTAGTACCGCCTTAAAGCTCCCACACAATAACATCACTCTGTCGGATATCGGACTCTCAGTCAATCACTATAAATCATATAATAGTAATACCTTAAATTTCCATTCACTAACAGACCGCAGCTGGATATTTGACTCTCAGATAATCGCTATTGATCACACAATAGTAATACCTTAAAGGTTCTACGCATTAACAATTCGCAGGTCGATATCGAACTCTCGTTTAATCGCTACAGATCATACACTAGTACTGCCTTAAAGCTCCCTCACAATAACATCACTCTGTCGGATATCGGACTCTCAGTCAATCGCTATAGATCATATAATAGAAATACCTTAAATTTCCATTGACTAACAGTCCGCATGAGGATATCGAACTCTCAGTTAATCGCTATAGATCACACACCAGTAATACCTTAAAGTTTCCACGCATTAACAGTCCGCAGGTGGAAGTTTGACTTTTTAATAATCACTATAGATCACACTCTAGTGATAGCATAAAGTTTCTACGCATTAACAGTCCGCAGATGGATATGGAACTCTCAGTTAATCGCTATAGGTCACACACTAGTAATACCTTAAAGTTTCTACGCATCAACAGTCCGCAAGTGGAAGTTTGGCTTTTTAATAATTGCCACAGACCACACGCTAGTGATAGCATAAAGTTTCCACGCATTAACAGTCCGCAGATGGATATTGACCTCTGTGTTAGTCGCAACAGACTATATTTCTTAGTCTAAATTGATGGGAAGCTCCAAGCTAGTTAACGGCTATCAAAAAAAATTGTATTCCGGTATAATGTTATGTAATTATTGAAAAACAAATTTGACTGGCGCATTGCAAAGATGTAGGAAATTGCATTTGCTAATTTGATTGGATCTGGACTGTTTCGGCCAGCTAGTTACCGGTAGGATGTTGCATAGAAAATATAAAAGGTAATATACCTCTTGTCATAACTTAATGCCAAGTGAGATCACAGCTAAGCGGTAACCTGTCAGCATTAAAGTTCACATACAATTTTGAATTGATAGTTTACACCGAACCCCTATGTGATAGTCTGTGGTAATAAGACGAACCGGTGGACGTGGGGATCGAAGGTGCTGGAATGGTGACACACAAGGTGGAGGAACGACATAGGGAGGGTCGCGGGTAGCCGCTGGAGCCAGGCAGCAGAAAATCGGCAAAGTGGGCATCATTAGGTGGAGTAAGTGATAATAATTATAGCCATTAAACCTTTTATCTGTTTACGAAATTCTGTAGATCTTTTCGTCCAAATCTAATTTATTTCATCATAAATCATATCATACTTTAAAATAAAAATCAAATTATAAATTCGCCATGGTAATAGGTAGCATTATATCCCATATAACTAAAGACTGAAGTGACTGTTAGTGTGTGGGTCCCCAATAGTGCATTTGTTTTAAAATTATTACATTTTTCACGTTGCAAAATGTATCGGTTGTTATACAGCAACATTATTTTTTGGTAATGCTTTTGTGACTGTATTTAACTTACCTGTTAAGACGACTGACTTAAATATAATTAATCCTCCTTGATTGATAACTGATAATGAACAATAAGCCTAGTAATATATTTACCATATAATTCCTCTGATACTCCTGCAACACCAACAGTTACTTACCTGTTGATATTATGTCTGCTTAATTACTTAACTTACCTATTATGTCGTCAGAAATCCAATTTACACCTTTCAAACATTGCAGCTAACTGAAATAATGCCAACTTACCTTTACAATACTCATAAAACTGCAGTTTATACAAGATGTTAGGAGAACACTTCCGAAAACGAAGACAGATGATAGTATTAATGACACCTTTGATGATGGGACGGAAAAATCGACCCTGACTTAAAAAAATCATATTTTTAAAACGTTTTCATCTCCTAAAACCTTGTATATTCTGTTAGTTTCTCCTTCCTTCTAAACATTCTGTGTTCTTGTCTTCCGTTATTTTAAAGCACGCCATCAATCGTGATATTCTGTAAATGAAACGTATATAGAAGTTATAGCGTAACTTACCTGTAGTCGCCTATCGTCCTCTTTATTGTGCTGGTCCAATTGCTGCATACAAAGCCCCTCGTCTCTCCTCTGCAAGCATAGGAATACTAAGGATCTATTTCATATGGAGACGTACGTTCTGGTGATGGAGGGCTCGTTCTGTTGGAGTGTGCCTTACCTGTGTCCGCCTGTCGTCGTCCCTGGCGCGTTGTTCGGCTTGTCTTTTACGGCGTTCTTCATCTCGTTTCTCGCGTTGGGCTTGTGCAGCTGCAGCATGTGCCCGTAGTTCATCTAGGCGTTTTCTTTGTTCGGCTTCACGCCTCTCACGAGCTAGTCTCGCTCTGTCTAGGGCCTCTGTACAGAAAAATGATTTCCCTTTAATCCACACGACAGAAGTAAAACATAAAAAATCAATTGCTGTTCGTCTCGCTAAAACCCGAGAGCGGCTGTACTAATTTGATTAATTTTGGTTTTGAATTATTTATGGGAGTGCAGGGATTTGAAATCTGAGTAAATGGTTATGGAATGCGCTACCGGTCAAAATTCGCCAGTGCCAGAGTATCTCCATCTTCAAACAGCGTGAGGTGGACAACTATCTGTCTTTATCTGAATCTTAACATCTTTTCTTTGACTGTCTTCCTAACCGCAAGGGTTGTCGGGAAGAGATCGCTATATAGCGATAACACCGTCCAATTACACTCGTTAGTTACTACACTAAATTTAGTTAATTTTAAGTTACTGTATTTTTCTTTTTTGCCCTATTTTCATGGTGTTTAATAAAGTAGTACATAGTAAGTACATAGATCTATCTAAAAATAAAAAAATGACTTGAAATATAATAGAGACAACAATTTAGTAACTGGATAATGCCGAAGTCTCCAGAATACAGACAAACAAGAAAATACAATTTGGATTATTGAGAGATTTCGGCCGTGGCTAATTACCACCATGTGTAGAAGCCATAAGTGGTGAATTGTCTCATCTTAGACTTGTATCATCACTAACCATCACATGTTAACCATGACAGTCAAACACTAACCTGTCAGCAATAGACCAAATTGGGATATGGCTGTATTGTGGACACGGCAGTTGGTTATACGTGTATACGTCTCGTAACGGATTATAGTTTTTTATTAAATATTATTATTTACGTTAATCTATAGAATTTACTTGATCATCAGCGCTGATGATCAAGTAATACTTACGTCATCCGCTAACGAGCTACAGAAGATGCTAAATATTATGAATGAAGCTTTGAAATATAATTAATGAATATGGTTAATGGTGCTCTGTACGCCTTTATGAATAGCCAGATGGTGTCTCAAAGGGCTAGACTGACAGTGCATGCTGGAGTGTTGGTGCCAACGCTTATGTATGGTAGTGAAAGTTAGGTATGGCAGAAGAATCACATAAGTAAAATAAATGCGGTAGAGATGAGAGCGTTGAGAAGCATGAGTGGATTAAAACTGAGTGACAGAGTAAGAAATAGTGTGATAAGAGAACGTTGTGGTATAAAAGAAGACGTAGTGACTAAAATTGAGAAAGGTATGCTTAGATGGTTTGGGCATGTAGAGAGAATGAATGAAAGGAGACTGACAAAAAGGATTTATGAGTCAAGAGTGAATGCGAAAGTTGGAAGGGGAAGACCAAGGCGAACGTTCCTGGACCAAATCCAGGACATTTTAAATAACGGCCAGGTCAAGAGTACTCTAAACCGACGAACTTGTATGAAAGGTTTAATGAGAATGAAAGAAGCGAAGGAGATATGCAAGGATCGTGGCAAGTGGAAGGATGTTGTCTCTGCCTACCCCTATGGGAATGAGGCGTGATGCTATGTATGTATAGAATTTGAGAAGAGTTGACGATTGAAACTTTAATGAACGTCGCAGCTTCTGGTCGAAAGTTTTACTAAATAGAATATCGATACAGAGCAGAATGACCTTCAAAATGGCGGGGCTTCCCCTTCCAACGCGCGCGATGTGTTACAGTCCTTACTTAGTAATGAATTATTTAATCCTTTATCTAGTAAAATTTTTGATGGAGGTTATAGATATGTAGCTACAACGCCATGTTTTCCGCGATTTTGTTATCATTCTTTTTTTCTAACTACCTCCTTAAAGATGCGATTTTAAAGACGTATTCACGTTCAGAAAACATCCATTTCGACTCATCACACATTTCGTTGCGGTGTTTTCTAAAGAATGAATAAAGCGTGAACTATCGGAAGACGTATACAGTTTATTGAAGCTTGGCATGTAAGTGAAAGTGCTGAAATGGCTCACGATTAATTTTGGAGCAGTCGATGAACTATTATTTATAGTTTGGGTGTTTGATCGTACGACGCCATTGACGACGTGTCAAACTTTTTTATCCCAATGAATAAAAATGAAAAAAACTATTATTTTGTTTCATATTTATATAGTAATAACTGCATGTTGGATCTATGCTCTAAAAACCCTCTCTCTTATAAGTGATAATTTATGTTTATTCTATTTTTTATTGATTTGAGAATGGATGCGATTAATAACGAATCTATCCATATCTCTACGGTAACATTAACTACGCGGGGTAATAGCTTTATTTTTGCGCTGGGAAATGCCTTTACGCACCCCGATGAAAGGCTAATCCCATCGGGAGTGTGGGACTCACTGATAACAGCATACCCACTAAAACCCAGCGGATCCCTCCTCATCCATGAGTGTGATCACTAGAGGTTCCCTAACTGCATTCCACTCTAGTGACATGCATGGTAACGACTATGAGGATCTACCACTCAATAAAATGAGGCATGAAGTGCATAAGCCTCCTCCGACGGCGAGGGAGAGCTCCAGCCTCTTGCTCTCTTAGCCTCTCATTTGCCTTCTTCATCGAAATAACGATCTCGCGAAAGAAGGCAACCTTCTACCCAACTTCACTGGCGAGCATTAAAGCGGAGTAAAATCTAGTTTTATATCATTTTAACTAACCTAACGTAAACTTAGCAATTTTTGAAGTTATACTTCTTTTGGCGTCACAAAAAACCAAGAATCTGAAGTCAGCTGCAGTCAACATTGTTATAGCTATATGTGTAATTATTTAAATGAATTGTTTAAGTAGTGTATAACTGAGTCAAGTTTTTTCTTCCTCTCTATCTTCTGTTCCTCTCACCAAAAGTTGTCTGGAAGAGATCGCTCTAAGTGATGAAACCCTATTACTTAATTATCTGGTTTTCTTTATATTACATAAGTTGTATTTTATGGAATGAATGGATTGAAACTGAATGACAAAGTAAGAAATAGTGTGATAAGAGAACGTTGTGGTATAAAAGAAGACGTAGTGACTAAAATTGAGAAAGGTATGCTTAGATGGTTTGGGCATGTAGAGAGAATGAATGAAAGGAGACTGACAAAAAGGATTTATGAGTCAAGAGCGAATGGGAAAATTGGAAGGGGAAGAGCAAGGCGAACGTTCCTGGACCAAATCCAGGACATTTTAAATAAGGGCCAGATCAAAAGTACTCCAAACCGACGAACTTGTATGAAAGGTTTAATGAGAATGGAAGAAGCGAAGGAGATATGCAAGGAATGTGGCAAGTGGAAGCTTGTGGTCTCTGCCTACTCCGAAGAGAATGAGGCGTGATGCTATGTATTTATGTATTCTTTTCTTGTATGTGTACAATGAAAATTAAACTTTATTTAACTAGATAATGTGTTGTAATAAAACTTTCAATGTGTTAAATAACTTTTTTCCCTCTTAATGATTCGTGGAAGTATTTTCAAGTGAACGATATAATTAGCTATAAGTGTAATTATGTGTCATCCGATCAACTTTAGTTCATTATTATTTGTACTCGTAACACATAATACAATACAATATCTACAATAATAACACGTGACTTCACATACCAAAAGGTAAAAAAAAAATTATAAATATCGAACTTGTGTAGTTTTTCAGCAAAAACAACATAAGTACGAAGCTAATTTTGCATGATAATAAAATTTTAATTATTACTTCTCCTATATTTAAGATGTATAATTACAACAATAATAGAAAGAATAGAAACCGGGAAAGGGCCTGGTGACTTGAAGCACAGATTTATTCTAGTTCAGGCACCAGTACCCACATTATAAAGTGCACATAATTTATATTGTTACTAGTAAGATTTTTTTTTATAATGTTATGTAATGTGGAGAAAAATAAAATATTCATTCATTCATTCATTCATTGATAATTATGACACCAATTCATAGTTTGTAGTTTGCACTAATCAAAATCAAATCAAATCAAATCAAAATATTCTTTATTCAAGTAGGCTCAAAAAGCACTTTTGAATCGTCAGTAGTCTGTCCGTTGGTAACAAATCTACCACCGGTTCGGAAAGTTGAATCCGCTGAGAAGAAACCGGCAAGAAACTCAACGGTTACTCTTTTAAAGATAGTTTTGTATGCTACAATGTGTAATATATTGCTTCTGTGAGCAACTGGAATCAAATCCAAACATTTCTATCGCTTAAATAATCCTCAACATTATAATATGCCTTTTGTAAAAGGATGTTTTTGACATATTTCTTAAAACTATGCGGAGGCAAATCCAAAACTGATTGAGGTATCTTATTAAAAATGCGTATGCTCAACCCGACAAATGATTTCTGAACTTTCTTCACTCTAAAATATGGAATTACAAGTTTGTTTTTATTTCTTGTGTTAAAATTGTGTATTTCACTTTTCTTACTGAATAAATGTATATTATCACGGATATATAAGATATTATTTAATATATATTGCGACGGTACTGTGAGAATTGATGTTTCTTTAAATTTATCTCTTAGAGAAACACGAGATCCTAATTGATATATGGCTCGTATTGCTCTTTTTTGTAGAATAAATACAGAATCTCAGGAACTACTATTTCGATTAGAAAAATTCTTTCAGTGTTAGATAGCCCATTTATCGAGCTATAGGCTATATATCGTCACGCTAAGACATATAGGAGCTGTGATGTAACGAAAAATGTTTCAAAATCGATTTGTTCTTTTTAAAACTTCCATCGCGTGCGCTGTGTAAACTGTTAATGTTTCGCAAAAATCATGTATGACAGAATTGTACCCCTTTAAATGTTCTAAAATAAAGTCAAAGATAGCATATGTCTATCTTTTAAGGTTGAGTCACTATAACCTTTGATGTGACACAGACGAAGCTGTACTACTCCGCCACAATTTGCGGAGGAAAGAGGGTGTCAAAGGGTGGCACAAGCCACTTTGATAGCCAAATGGGGGCGGCTCTGTTAACCAAAAGCGGGCCATGAAACCGTATTGGCAATCCGGCCCGTATTAGAAGAATGGTTATACAGAGTACATGGCGCAGTGACCTTCCACTGGTTGCTTTGACAAGTACCTGTGCCGAGTGGCTAAGTGTGAGCCTACCGAGGTGTGCCACGAGTGTGGCCGCGCCATTGACACGGCCCAACACACGCTTGAGGCGTGCCCAGCCTGGACTGTTCAGCGTGCCGCGCTCGTGGCGGTTATTGGTGCGGATCTCTCGCTCCCCACCGTCATTAGAATGATGGTAAGCAGCGAGAGAGCATGGTGTGCTATGCTCTCGTTCTGCGGGGATATCATGACGCGAAAGGAGGTAACGAAACGATTGAGGGAGGCGAACGTGACCACTTCGAGTGTTCACAGGAGAAGGCCGGGAAGGAGGCGAGAGGCCCACGATCGCCGTCTCCCTCCTTAGTGGTGACCTTTGGGTAACGGAACCGGTGTCTGTTGCCCAACAAAGAAAGGTCTCGCGAGGTGATTGGTGGCTTGCCAAGTGCTCCAGGCAATCCAGCTTCGGAGTAAGTATTGGTCATTGACCGAGTTGGGCCTAAGCAGGCACATCGCTGGCAGGGTTGCGAATGTCTGTTCGTGACCCCGTCTCCAAGTGATGTAGGAGCACCGCCGCGAGGTATACCCTGGAACATCCTCCCGAGTATTTCAGGTATCCACGAGGATTTCCCAGCGTTAAAAAAAAGTCAGTTGGCAAAAATAACAAAATAGCTAAATTCAATATGCAAATAGCACTTCAGGGGTAGGTTCCATTAAACCCCTAACTCCTTGGGCTACCGTCAAAAACAAATGAAGCACTTACAAGAATCAAATCTGACGAATTGACCCAATTATTTCCTGACACGTACGCCCACAACCACGCCATATAAATATAAAGGTCAGTCAATAACATTGGTGCGACCTACGTACGGTTTAAGTCGGAAATTATGGAATATTTCTACAAATGTCTGTTTGAAATTAAAATTACTATCAACGGTTTAGCTGATATATCTCTCAAGACCTTGTTTACTTCACATAATTATCAAAAGCCTGCCAATCCGCAGAGGAACAGCGTCATGTGTCTTTTTATTTCGATTTTTAACGGAAACAAACAGGATACAATAACACATGAGTTACAACTATAAAAATATCAATTAATACAGTTTCCAATATTATAATAAAGATTTGTGTTTTTGTATTTAAGTATGTAGTTTCGTTTTCACACAAAAACTACTGGACCGATTTCGAAAATGTTTTCACCATTAGAAAGCTACATTTTCAATGAGTGACATAGGCTACATTACTTTCTCAAATAAAACAGGGATACATACATACATACATAGCATCACGCCTTATTCCCATAGGGGTAGGCAGAGACAACATCCTTCCACTTGCCACGATCCTTGCATATCTCCTTCGCTTCTTTCAATCTCATTAAATCTTTCATACAAGTTCGTCGGTTTAGAGTACTCTTGACCTGGCCGTTATTTAAAATGTCCTGGATTTGGTCCAGGAACGTTCGCCTCGGTCTTCCCCTTCCAACTTTCGCATTCACTCTTGACTCATAAATCCTTTTTGTCAGTCTCCTTTCATTCATTCTCTCTACATGCCCAAACCATCTAAGCATACCTTTCTCAATTTTAGTCACTACGTCTTCTTTTATACCACAACGTTCTCTTATCACACTATTTCTTACTCTGTCACTCAGTTTTAATCCACTCATGCTTCTCAACGCTCTCATCTCTACCGCATTTATTTTACTTTTGTGATTCTTCTGCCATACCCAACTTTCACTACCATACATAAGTGTTGGCACCAACACTCCAGCATGCACTGCCAGTCTAGCCCTTTGAGACACCATCTGGCTATTCATAAAAGCATGCAGAGCACCATTTACCATATTCCCTGCATTCACTCTCCTTTCGATATCACTTTCACATGTTCCATCTTTTGTAAATTTAGATCCCAAGTATACAAATTCTTTCACCTCTTCCACTTGTTCCCCATCTATCAAAATATTGCCATTCATCATAGATTCATCTCGTTCAAAAAGCATAACTTTCGTTTTGTTTACATTCACTTTCATTCCTTTCCCTTTCAAAGCTTCATTCATAATATTTAGCATCTCCTGAAGCTCGTTAGCGGATGACGCAAGTATTACTTGATCATCAGCGTAGAGTAAACATTTGATGAGTAATTCATTCATTCTTAACCCATACATACTTTCTTTTAAATCTGTCAAACATTTATCCATGAAAAGGTTGAACAGCCATGGTGACGCAACACATCCCTGTCGAACACCTCTTTCGACAGGAAACCACTCCGTGTACGCTCCGTTTATTCTGACACAGGCACTAGAACCCTCATAGAGAGACTTCAATGCTTGGATCAGACAACCGCTCACCCCATACGTAGATAACGTTGACCACAGCTCATTCCTCACCACTCGATCATAGGCCTTTTCTAAATCTACGAACGCGCAATAAACTTTTTGGTGTTTAGCCAAACATTTTTCAGTTATGCACCGTAAAGAAAAGACCTGATCCGTACATCCCATTCCTCTTCTAAATCCCGCTTGCACGTCCCATATTTTCCCATCAGTTTCATTAATCACCCTTTCAATTAATATCTTTGCATACAATTTGCCGACGACACTAAGAAGGCTGATACCGCGGTAATTTTTGCACTCCTGCTGTGACCCTTTTCCTTTATATAGAGGGACAATTACGGCCTTGCTCCAATCTCTTGGGACTTGACCTTTCTCCCAGCATATATTGAAAAGGCAGTACAGCTGAGCTACCACAATCCCGCGGCCAGCCTTCAGCATCTCGACTGACACTCTGTCATACCCAGCAGCCTTACCTGATTTCATACCTTTTATCGCTTTCATGATGTCATCCATACTAATCTCGCTATCACTTGTCTTACATTCATTGCTATCCGCAGAGGCCATATTTACCTCTGCTTCATTTCTTTCAAACAAACTTTCAAAATGATCCTTCCATCTCTTCAATATCCATTCTTCTCCTTTTATTAAACTTCCATCTAAACTTCTGATTTTACAAAGCTCCGAGGAAGTAGATCTCCCTCGGGCAAATTGTATTGATTTCCAGAAAAACTTTTTGTTTGACTGAAAATCATCAGAAAGTCTCCTATCATACATATCACTGTATTCTTCTTTTTTCTTTCTTACAGCTTCTTTCACGATTACTTTCACCCTTTTGTATTCCATTCTTGCCTTTTTTACGTCATCATTCGTTGCCTTTTGCATTCGTTGGTTCGCTTTTGTAGCCAACCAATCGGACCAAGCTTTCTTCTTTTCACACACAGCTGCTTGAACATTTTTGTCCATCCACAAATTCTTCTCTTTCTTACCTTTCCTCCTTTTAGACACGCCACATACATCAATAGCAGCACCAACCACTCCATCTTTAAATTTATTCCATAAACTTTCAATCTCATTTCCTTCGTCTTCACTCTTGAATCGCCCACTCAAATTTTTCAGATATTCTTCTCTAACATCCTCTTCTTGCAATCTCTCCACTTTTATTCGTTCAAGAATGCTCGAGGTTTCCTTCTTTCTATGGCGCCACCGATTAAAAAGACCACCGATTCGGGCAACGACCAGGTAGTGGTCAGTATCGATGTCGACCCCGCGGTATACTCGAGCATCTAGAACTTTCTTCTTCAGTTTTTCGTCCACAATTACAAAATCAATCATACTTCTAGCATTCCCTTCTTCCCTTGTATACACATGAATCCCCTTGTGCTCAAACATAGTGTTTGCCACAAAAAGACTATGTTCCACACATATTCCAAGCAAACTTCGTCCATTTTCATTCACCCGTTTGTCACCAAACATACCAAGAGTCCTTTCATATCCATCACGTTTCACACCTACCCATCCATTAAAATCTCCTAACATAATTATTCGCTCATTCGGTTCACATTCATTCAACGTATCACTCACACTTTCCCAATACTCATCTATTTCTTTTTGGGCTTTATTGGACTTTCTGGTGCCCAGATCCGTCGGAGCATAAGCACCCAAGACAAAGATCCGAGTAAGTCCAACTTTTAGCCTGATCCAGATGAGTCTAGGACTCACGTATTTCACTTCTTTCACACAATCATCCATTCTTTCGGAAAGTATGATACCAACTCCCTGACAGCCTCTCTTATCACTGCTTACACCAGACCAGTAAGCTGTGTAAGGGCTATGTTTCGTGGTATCACATCCTTTCCTCTTTGTCTCATTCACGCAGAGTACATCTATGCACCTATCATGCATCATCTGGCATACTTCATCAATCTTTTCATTCATTCCTCCTCTTACATTCAAAGTAGCAAAGCGGCTCTCGGTAGCCCGCTTTTCGCCCCCATTAGGAACGTGACGTGATGGATTGCGAATCTCATCGCCGCCATTTTTGGAATGTAATAATATCACCATTGCGTTCCCACGAGTAGCAAGGGAACATAGGTCCATTCTGGCAGAGCCCCGCATGCCAGAATAAGGCTAGCCTATTTCTGGGTTCGCCCGGTCCCAGGGCCACCGCTTGCGACTAGGCAAATGCCCCTAGCCATGAGTCCCTCGGCACGGTACACCTTGGACTGGCAGGAAGTGGGTAGGAAAATGGAATAAAAGGGGGGAACGGGTCAAAAAGATAGGAACTTTGTAAGGAAGAGAAAGGAAAATATAAGGTAGTAGGATATTACTGACTCGGAAGACTGAGAAGATTCAGTAATAGCTCGGGGAGCCGGGATCGCATACCCGTGTACCATACTATGACTATCGGACAAATAGACAAAGATGTGTACCCCCTGACCAAAACTAAAACAGGGATCCCTAATATAAATGCATTAATGTAACCCATGTGATACACAAAATCTGTAATCGCGTGCGCTGCAAAAACTATTGAAGATAGAACAAAAAACCGACCGCTTCATTGGCATCTGCCAATGAAGCTGATGTTTTACATCTGGAGTTACGCGAGGAATTAACACCACAAGGAACTGCCAGTATTGAAGAACTGTATTAAAATATAGCAATGACGCGTTGACTCTATCTCTATCCCTCCTTCAGTCGAAGAGAACCAACTATGCTAACGAGCGTTACTTAGTCGAGTCCACAAAATACACGTGCTCAGATATAGTAAGTAAAAGTTAGTAGCAGCCCATTGACGTTCCACTGCTGGGCACAGGCCTAATCACTCCCAGGAGCGAGGGTTTTTAGAGCGTAGATCGACCATGCTGCTCCACTGCGGATTGACAAGCATAGTACACAAATGCACTCTCTATTCCTTCACTCTCATAGTCCGATGTGACGGGAATCCGACACGACCGGAGAGAGATCAGGCGCAGGACCGACGGCTTAACGTGTTCTCCGAGGCACAGGGGTGGATCACACCGCCAACTTCCCAACTTCGGACAAATATTGAGAAAATCTTAATAAAAAAACTTAATATTGATTTTTGAATTGGCCCGACCCGGGACTCGGACCTCATGTCTGTAGTCGAACATGCTAACCACTAGACCAATGAGGCAGTCAGCTCAGGTATGCTCACTTAAAAAAAAAAAAAAAAACAATGTCAATACTCCAAAGTGTTCTTGAACGTATGCATGATTCTAAACAACATTCCTACGTTATGACCCCATTATGTTTACGTTCTGTATAATCAATAACTATTGAATCAATGCACGGAGTTGTATCGTATCTACTTTCCACAATTCACTATTTATTGATTGGCTTAATCAAAGGAACTGAGTGTGGTACTCCTATGGATATGGTGCATCATATTCTAGCAGAGTATTCAGCGAAGGCACTCCAGCGACATATCCTGATGACACTGGTTAGAGGAGAACCTTCTTAGGAGAACGTACTTACTAATACACGCGAGTGAAGTTAGATAGGAGACAGTTGCCTTCTTTTCCAAGTCCGTCATCTCACTGAAAGAGGCAAATGAGAGGCAAATTTCCACTACAATAAACTGTAGGTCCTCACAGTCGACGTGATCCGGATCACTAATGGGGAATATGGAAGGGTAACCTCTAGTAATTTCACTCATTTGTATCTTAATGGTTTCCACACAGAAAACTAGGAGAAAGTACGTTTATAGCTGGCAGGGTGATAAGCTTAGCCAAAGTTCGGAGGACATAGTTGACCCAATGTTTGGAAAAGAAAGCACGTGAGAGGCAGAGGGAGGACGCTATGGACACTACTTTTCTCTGGGGTAGGAGTTTATGATGTATAAAAGACGTAGAATTAGGCTTCGCCTGCCTCGGTCTTAAGAATCTTGCCAGTATCAGGGTAGATTGCATCTACCGATCCTCTGGTGCTCCACTAAAGTATCGCTGTGTTTTACTGAGTATCTGGCTTTTCAGCGAATCCCACCTTCCCGATAAGATTTTAGGTCAGATAAGAACGCCTAAAAGCATTTCTAAGCGTAGGAAAAGCCGAAGTGTTCTTACAATGCCTTACCCAGTAACCCAGTTACTCAATTGTACTCGGGATAATACCAGCTGGAGATTAAAAAACTCTACGTCAACTAACACGTAATAAAAAACCACTTGAAGGTTAGTTTTATGGTTTACTGATTACAGGGCGATTATAAGAATGATCTGCTGGGTTTTAGTGGATATTCTAGCTTTCAGCGTGTCCCACGCCCCAATTGGAAAGATTCTTCCATCGGTGCGCGTATAGGCATTTCCTAATGAATAAATCAAAATCTAAGGACCCAACAACATATAAAATTGGAATAATTTAGACACTTATTTGAAATCTTTTCCTTACAGAACATGTTGTTGGCCCATATTAAGACATCAGATACACAAAAACATCTTTTCGGGACAGTGTTTGTGAATTACTATCATTGAATAAAAAAACTGTAAAGTCTGATCTAAATCACGTAAAACCTTACGTCTTACCAGACATTAAGTAATGATACAGTTTAACATTTGTGGATTTGCCAAACGACGCAGGGTAGGAAGATCCCCCACATGATGGACCGACGATATAAGGAGGGTCGCCGTTAGTCGCTGGAGCCAGGCCGCGCAAGATCGGGCCTTGTGGACGTCATTTCGTAAGACCTAGGTCCAGCAGTGGACGTCCATCGGTTGAAGCGACGACGGCAACAACGACAGTTTAACATGCAAGTGCGCTAATCTGCATACATACCTAGCATCACGCCTCATTCCCATAGGGGTAGGCAGAGCTCGCGCCCTTCCACTTGCCCCGACCCATGCATATCTACTTCGCTTCTTTCATTCTCATTAAACCTTTCATACCTCCTCCTCGGTTTCTCGGTTTACTGTACTTTTGTCCTGGCCCTTAATTCAAATGACATGGATTTGGTCCAGGAACGTTCGCCTTGGTCTTTTTCCTATTCCACTCTTGACTCATAAATCCTTTTTGCACGTGTCTAAACTAATCTGGTAGGAGGAAATTTACCCATAGCGGAATGTCTTTGCTGTCAATCGGGACTCAGACAAATTAGGCTACCTCCTAACGTGGTAGCGAAGCCAGAACTCACACCTTTAGAGCCAACGAGGCCTTCAAAGTTATATTGGACAAGACCTGTTTCCGTTTAGCTACTATAAATATGTATACAGTTAATTAAATAGACATATGTCAAATTAGTACCATAGAAATATTCACTCCATATCAACCGGTACTTTTAATAAAGTAACGGCGTGTAGCAGTTTTTGTTTATGCATGAAATATTTCACGTAGTTTATTCGACATTATAACAATATATCCAGTCGTTACATTATAATTTATCGTTTGAAATCATCTTTATTGTCGCCGTAAGATAACTGTCCATTTTAATAGACTGTAAAGTACTTCGTGTTTTATATATTTTTGATAGTGCTACCAAATATCACATTCTACTGATCCAGTTGCCAAATACGATAATCCAAGGAATTATTATAACAATTTTTGGACATAAAACCCTATGTAATCTTTTCTAGTTGACATTTGACTCATAGAAGCACTTCACATTACGATCAACGAAGTAGATAATCAAAAATCAAAATCAAAATCAAACATATCTTTATTCAAGTAGGCATATTACAGCACTTTTGAATCGTCGAATTATGTATTTTTTTCCACACTCTGATTCTAATATACGTCTGATGATGGTACTCAAAATCGGCTTAAAATCTAAAGTTACGAGGGTTCCTTCGCGTCCCGATCCGAGAAGAACCCACAACAAACTCAGTCGGGTATTTTTTTTACCATCATCATTACAATAACATATTAGTTTACTATATTTTAATTAAAATTAGAGCAATTCGTTCACTCCCAGGCGTTTCTATCGTCTAGGTAATCTTGCAACTTATAATACGATTTTTCTATCAACTTTCTTTTAACAAAGACTTTGAATTTATTAATAGACATCTTTAGAACGTCTTGTGGGAGTTTATTATAGAAACGTATACAGTTACCCTTAAATGAGTTGTTAATCTTATGTAGCCTACTAGAATTTACTAGAATTTCTAGAATTTACTAGAATCAATAACAAGATCTAGATATCAAAAATAGAAATGTTTCTACAACAAAAACATTAAAAGTTAAATAAAACCCTCTTTAATAGAAAAATGTTCAAAATATTTTATATATTTTTTGCTATAATTCCGGCTACAATATCCAAAGAAACCAGCAATTCCTAGTATATTGCCATGTCCTTGAAAAGTGCAAAAAATTTCGAGTTTGTCGCAAATTTTGTAATATTCTAAAATGATGTTCAAAGATTCAATTACTTAGATAAAATTTAAAAAGTCCTCTTTTATTAATCTGACGTTTTAAAGTGCCCAAAATTCGAGTTCAAAGATTCCGTAAATAAGCGTGTTAAAAACGAAATATTACATATGTATGACATAAGACAAACATTAACGATCTAGGAATAAAATAAAGGCAAGACACAGGCCTTTAAACACAAACAAAGCAGGCAAAGGAAGTGCAGAAAGCGAGACCTCATTTCCACCGGCGAAAACGTTCATTCATTGTTAGTTACAGGTTATTGGATTTCTTCCACTATAATCGCACTACCTGTAATCAGTAAAACCATATAACTAACCTTCAAGTGGTTTTTTATTGCGTGCAAGTTGACGGCCTCGTTGGCGTAATAGTGCGAGTTCTTTAATCTCCAGCTGGTTATCCCGAGTAGAATTTCCAAACTGGGTAAAGCATTGTTAGAAAATTTCGGCTTCTTTTTTCACGCCGGAATACTTAAAATGTTATCGGGAGGTTGGGTTTCACTGATTAGGCAGAATACCCACAAAAATCAAACGATACCCTCCACATCCTTTAGTGAAGCATCAGAGGAGCGGTCGACGCAATCCCGATATTTATAGATAAGACACTTAGAAAAGTGGCAGAAGAAGCGCAAATCTACGGCTTCTATATATCTCAAGTTTTTTTTGACGCCTAGAAATGCCTTAACCAATTCTTATCAGACTTAAAACCTTATCGAGAAGGTGAGACTCGCTGGAAAGCCAGAATACTCAGTAAAACCCAGCGACACACTCCCCATTCATTAGTGGAGCATCAGAGGAGCGGTAGACGGAATTTATCGTGGTATTCCAGAAGATTCCCGCTGGGATACTTAGAAAGGAGACAGAAAAAGCGCAAATCCACGTCTTCTACATCATAATGTGCGGTTTTTTTCACGCTTAGAAATGCTTTTATGCACTCTTTTCAGACATGAAAACATTATCGAGAGGGTGGAACTCGCTGAAAAGCCGGAATATTCAGTAATACGCAGTGATACACTCCACATCCTTAAATGGAGCACCAGAGGTTCGGTAGACGCCATCTACCCGCAATGTTGGAACCCTACTATATAAACTACCCGCAAACTAGAGAAGGAAGCAGGATTCTTCTACCTCACAACCTCCTGCGTCAGAAAAGAGATACATCCGCAGTCTCTGTCTCTTTGTGTGCCTCCTTCTGCGAAATAGTAATTTCACAGGCCACCCTTTCGCTGGTAAGCGTTGCAACAACTATTCCCTCCAGAGAAAGATCAGAAAACTTAGGCGAAAATTACCATCCCACCAGCAATTACTCTACTTCCTGCTAGTTTTCTGTGTGAAAGCCATTAATATATAGAAGAATATACACCTAATAACACTACTTACTTTACAATTGAAATGATAAATATGATCATAGCTAAATTGGGTAGGTTAGAACCGTACTGCAGATAGAGAATTGGTGCTTTTCTATTTATGTCACTTTTCGCTTAAAATCCATCACTTTACTGATTCTCGCTTGTCATTTAGGTGTCAAGGTAAAATCACATGGACAATTGCCGGACGTATTTTCATCTGAAGTAGAGTACGGATTACTGTCTTGACTATTAAGTGAATCCTGTAAGCCCTGACTCGACAGAGACTGTATCGCGATTCAAAGAATACCAGAGTTTAACAGAGAGAGAGAAAACAGAACCGCAGAAAATTAGTAAAGTAAACTGCTGCCTTCCTTCTAAATTAAAATATTCTCTTGAAATTAACTGTACATGAAGTGACTCGTTTGGAAATATGCCATCTAATGTTTTATACAAAAAAAAAGGCTACGAAAGTTCTGCCTCTCTACTTCATTTACGATTACGGTATTTATACACGGCTACTTAGGCAAAAAGTGGCAGACCGGGTCAATAAATAATTCATATAATTAAGACTCACGTATTAATTAAAATCTATTTAAACAAATTTATGCTAATGTTTCACAGCAAAACGTCAATTATTTCAAAGCCAAGAGATCAAATCGCTACCATAGCTAGTTTCTCCGGCACACGACGACGATTCGATCAACTTTTCCCTCAGTATATTACATTTTTTTGTTCCAAACCTCGATTTTATAATGAATAATGATCCGATATAAAAAAAAAACTTTATACACAAAAAGCAGTCTAGCTTGAATATTGTGAGGAAGTGCGAAATACCATCAGAGGATTATTACTTCAGAATGAATTTGTTTCTTTCATGGTGTAGTAATTAATTAAAAGTGATTTCTTCAAGTAAGCTTTTACAGCATTTTTTAATCGTTTCATATCAATTTCATATTATGTTCAATATACGATGTTATTAGAGGATGATTTAGAATCTAAAGACAAGGAGCTGAAGTCTACATTTTTTGATTTGTACAGATGGTAATCTTTCACATGAGTTAACATCCTACACGCCGAGCAAATATTTTGCGTTCCGGTGTGATGCTGTGTACAAGCTATCAGAGGTAAAATACCTCTTACCATGTCAGAGAACTTCTTAAAACTATATCATCAGGTGAAATTTGGGTCAATGCAATCTCTATTAGGCGCACTGCGTCTTCTACTTTTTTATTGTAATTCTCTCGAAATATCAGTCATGAAACCACCAGCTGTACTGTAACCACAACTAGAAGGGAAACCAAAATACTTACTGTTTTCTAAAAGAACTAATTTAAGAACATCCATGGATTGAAGCGAGTGCTAATCTGTCTGCATTCTACATTAGACACCATGTATCTTCTACATGTTTTGCTAATTTTATCGAAATGTCAGCCTTGAAAATGAAATCCAGATGGACTGTAACCACATCTGGAAGGAAGACTAAAACACTTACAGTTTCCCAATTAAACTGATTTAAGAACACCCATGGATTGAAGCGAACGCTAACCTGTCTGCAATATACATTAGGCATGCTGCGTCTTAAAATTTTTAACCATAGTCCTATCGAAATATCAGTCTTGAAACTTACAACCCAGCTGAACTGTAACCACCATTGGAAGAGGGACCAGAAAACTTGCTGTTTCCCAATAAAACTGATTTAGGAACATCCATGGATTGAAGCGAGCGCTACCCTGTCGGTCTTCTACATTAGACACCCATGTATCTTCTACTTTTTTGCTATAATCCTATCGATATAACAGTCTTGAAACTCAAAATCCAGCTGAACTGTTACCACAACTGGAAGAGAGATCAATAAAAATTATTTAAGAACATCCATCGACTGAAGCGACGACGATAGCAGATTTTGGATTGAATTGGATTTTGATTAGATCTTAAACTGTTTCCTCGCTTAGAATCATGAGACAAGATCACAATTTAACGTCAGCCTTGATTAAAAATCCCTACCTTACCTCACGCATGAAACTAACTTAAATTATATCTGGATCTTCTAACAAAGCAAGTAATTCACCGGTTCACACTTTCACCTCTACAACATGGTAACCACAGAGAGTCCAATTAACTCACTAATTGATTTACACTGACGCAAAGTTAAACCTTTTTAAGATATCATCATTTATAGAGAGGGTGTTAGTAAGTCGATAATATAGATAACGTAAATTTACAATCCAATATAGACGATAAGCGAGATGGAATACTTGTTGATAAGAATTCTACTTGCTGTTCATATCGGCTGCATTCACTTAACCTAGTTTAGTCTTCATTGAGATGAATTTACTGATATAGTCAGGATTGTCTAAACTTACTTAAATGAAGTAATAGTAATGTCATGTAATGTTTGGACATTTACACAAGAGATCCAAGATCCAAAAAGATTTAAGAAAGATCAGGAGTGGGACGCCTTTGTTGGGCGGGAGTGGCTCTCTTCTCTGAGACGGACATCTCACTGAAAAAGGCATACGAACGAGAGAAGGACATTGCAGACTTCCGCCTCTAAATCCTTCCGAATTCTCAATCGAATTTATTCGGAACACCAGGGATGAATGTGAAAGTTGAAACCGTAGTGTCTCATTCGTGGATGAAGAGAGCTCCGCCGGGTTTTAGTGGATATTGCGAAGCCTTTTTGCTCGACAAATTCCACACATGGGTCGGGGTTTGTGCAGTTCCCAGCGAAAGAAAAAAATGGTGCCGACACCTTAACGTGCTTGCCAACTTGAGGCAAATATTTAGGGCTCAAAAATTAGCCCTCATGATTTGTAGGTGAACATGACATAACAACTAGACAACGAACTTTAAAAAGATATGTAAATATACAAATATAAAAGCGAAAATGTAACAATTTCTTTTACCTACAATAAAATAATAGATAAATTGTATAACTTCTGGCAACCCTAGTTATAACAAAAGAAATTAAAATAATTGAACAAAGTTTAATATTTCTTTCTTTATACGTTTGCTCTTACATTTAATTCCTATTAAGATCTTCGTTAAGACTTTTCATGGCTTTTAAGTCGTGCTAATCTGAAGATTAAGATGCAAAATTTAATTTTGATGAATAATCGATAAAATTTGACTTTTGAGTCTACAGCTTGTAATGGGTTCTGCTCAAAACAGGTTACGATGGAACCCTCGTTGAAGAAGTACGGAAGAAAAAGACGGAAGTGTATATTGTCAGGATACAAGTCTTTTTGATCTTTCTGTATGGTTCAGAAGCCTGGATACAAGAAGAGCATTCAAGAAGAGCTGAAGATTATTCGAAATGCTTTTCGAGATATGTTTAAAGCGGATACTGAAGTTCTTTGGACATATAGTGCGAAGCCAACAGGTTATAAAGGCTCAAATAATCGGGTAAGCCATAATACACTATTATGCTGTTTGTATATATCGCACCGACATCACTCGTCTATTAAATTCTCCCACTTTCATGGGTCTCTCTTATGGGATAAGATATTCTTTATGTACTAATAAACAATACTATTTTCCGATTCCTACCATTTCCCCCCCCCTCTACAATAATCTCCATTCGAAAAATAATAACTCTACCAATCACAATCCATGTTAAAACAAGTTGTAATTAAACTTAAGAGTTTTTGGAATAGCATTAAACCGGAAGTAGCATTTGTGAACCTATTACTAATATAATTACAAATATTTCAGAATAATATAATAATATGTTGAGCTCTAACCCTCGAAGTAATAATTCCCGATGGAGAATTGGAAGGCAAGAGGCACTCAGGTCGAAACCTAATAAATATAAAATCTATCAGGCTTATCCACATAGTAACAGATAGGCAGAGATTCCATCCCCTATTGCGTCGTGATGATCACGATACTCAGCAGTAAGAAACGACTGGAAGGGAAGGAAGCATATAAAAACAGATCGGCAGGAATAGCGCTACCTGTTACATCGGTATCATTACAATTCTCAGCAGTGAGCAATGACTAGAAGAGGAGGAATCACATAGTAACAGATCGACAGAGATTGTTACGTCGTGAGCATCACGTTGCTCATGCAGTAAGCAACGACTAGAAGAAGAGGAAGTTTTGAGAATTGTGTAAAGTTAAAGATTATTGAAGAGATAATAATGTATGGACTTGATTCCAACTGCACATGAAATAGCTAAATACTACATAAGGCAAACTACAAAACTGTTTAAAAGCGTAAGTAAGTAGCAGCCCATTAACGTCCCACTGCTGGGCACAGGCCTCCTCACTCCAAGGAGCGAGGGTTTTTAGAGCATAGACCCACCACTGCGGATTGGCAGGCATAGTACACAAGTGCACTCTCTATTCCTTCACTCTCATAGTCCGATGTGACGGGAATCCGACACGACCGGAGAGAGATCAGGCGCAGAACCGACGGCTTAACGTGCTCTCCGAGACACGGGGATGGACACCGCCAACTTCCTAACTTCGGGCAAATATTGAGAAAACCTTAACAGAAAACCAAATATTGACTTTTGAATTGGCCCGACCTGGGATTTGAACCCAGGACCTCATGTCTGTAGTTGAACATGCTAACCACTAGACCAATGAGGCAGTCCTTTACTTTCAAAGAGTAATTACAATCAACTTTAAGAAACAGTGGTAGATGTTTTACCAAAAGAAAGACTATAGAGGTTTTGTGGCCTACTTAAATAAGCTAACGAGGTAATCAAAAATATATTCATGCCTCGATAATTGAACCCGGATTCTTTGTTGATGAAGTGTGTATTTAAACATACGCCTGTCGTAGTAAATGCAACCGCGGAAATCATTTAAATGGACTAATGCCAAGGAATCCAGCCGGGCTTTATACACATAAATATAATTGAAGTGTCCGACACAACTATGTAAAAAATCCGTAAATCGCGTATATGGTTATAATGACTTGTATATTTATATTCTTAATAATATACCAGAACCACTGTTGGATTTGCCTCCACATAGTTTTAAGAAATATGTTAAATACGTCCTATTACGAAAGGCATATGGTAATATTGAAGATTATTTGAACGACAAAGATGTTAGGTCTTGATTCCAGTTGCACATGAAAGCTGTTCCCATTAATTTGTAAATCGACTTTTCCCTTTAATTTATAAATAATACGTTAAACGATACTGTTAAGCATCGTTCGTTTTTGTATAGTATATTTTGTTTCAATTTAGAGTCTCTATAGATATTTATAACTTTGTATATAGAATGTTTGTTAGCTATAGCGTATCTACATATATGTCATTTCTAAAAATAAAGTTGTTTGTGTAATTAATGTAATCCCTGTGATTGGTGAGAAATAAAACGCCAATCATAGGAGCCGTATTTTATCCAATAAATTAACAACCACCGTCGTTTGCTTGTCACAATAGTGCACGTTTGTCAGTCGTAAAATCGTACATTAGATAGCCAATTTCGGTGAACAATATTCCTGCTGAAACAACAGTTCGTACTTAAATACTCGTCTGGTGACAAGTAGACGGCGGAGCGTTGGAGTGAAGAATCTGGTGGCATTTTTCATTTATCCTGAACTGACAAGTCTTCGCAAGAGTGAGCTTACGAAGGGGCTCACAAAAGCTGTTGGTAAATGTATTACCGATTACAGACTATTGACGATACAAAGGTGCTTTTTGAGCATTGATTAAAGAATAATTTGATTTGATATAAATGGTTACACTATCTATTACTCAAGAACGACTGGACAGATTTTAATCCTTACTAATATTATAAATGAGAAAGTAACTCTATCTATCGCTTTCACGCCAAAACTACTGAACCGATTTGAATAAAATTTGGTACACAGATAGTCTAGAGCCTGAAAAAGGGCATAAGCTACTGTTTAACCTAGACACTCACTACAGAACCAAACCTCAGGCGTTACTTACTGCAACATCTACAAAAATATTCACCAGATTGACCTGAAATTGGGGCCGGAAGGTGCTGGAAGGGCGATGCCGCACCGGACGACGCAGTGTAGGGAGACCCTCCACAAGGTGGACCGACGATATAAGGAGAGTCGCCGGTAGCCGCTGGAGTCAAGCGGCGCAAGAACGAGCCTTGTGGGCATCATTGCGTGAGACCTATGACCAGCAGTGGACGTCCATCGGTTAAAGCGACGACGACGGGAAAAAGCATCGACTAAACCGAGTTGCTGAAGAGTGCCATTCATCCAGAGTATGTGTGTGGAATTTATTTCTACGACGAGATGATCGGTCGTAGCATTGTGATGACGGTACTAACTCGAATAATTCCTCTGAACAGTCCCCATAATAGATCCTGTAGAAGACTCAAAGGGAACTAAGGGTTCTTCTGTGATGTAGTCTCCAGTTAATTGGTTAGCTCGGGGTTGTCGACTAGTCGAATTGCTTTGAATCCGGTCAAGTGGTAGTTGATATTGGCGCCAACCCAAACGTGGGAGCAATATTCCTTGTGTGGCGGAATTTGGGCTTTATACAGAAGTAGTGGATTCTTAGATGTGAAGAAAGCTTTAGCTCTATTATATAGCTAAGAATGTTACATTTGTCAATTTTTTTTTTTTTTTGTTTTATAAATACGTTGCCTTTTTATTATACTTATTTAATTCTTTTGGATATTAAACCAGAATATAAGGGGAAGACCAGGGCGAACGTTACTGGACCAAATCCAGAACATTTTAAACAAGGGCCAGGTCAAGAGTACTCTAGACCGACGAACTTGTATGAAAGGTTTAATGAGAATGAAAGAAGCGAAGGAGATATGAAAGTATCGTGGCAAGTGGAAGGATGTTGTCTCTGCCTACCTCTATGGGAAAGAGGCCTGATGCTATGTAGGTATGTATGTCTATTTTCCTCTCTCTATAGGGTTGTAGAAACATCTTTAGGAAACCTGGATATCCCAGGATTAATTCTAAGGCCTTAGCAATGTGCTGAGTGTATGCTCTAAAAACCCTCTCTCCTATGCGTAAATGTAGCAGTGGGAAATTAATGCTACACACCTTTTTTACATGAAGAAACACTCTCACAATCGTTTTAATTAAACGCTTTATCAGAAAGCATAAATTAACTGTTAAACGTTATCTTTCGATCTACAAAATAGAGTACAAACTTTCACTGAATGTTTAATTCAGTTTCAATTGATCGCGGAGGTGTGGGAGTGAATAAAAAAAAAAACAACGAAAAGAAAGTAATTAGAGCTCCAACACTAGGCAATGTTTTACAGTCTCTTATAAACAATCTATTATATATGAAAAGGTTTGATTTATTGTCATGTAGAAGGCCCCCTACGTATAAAAAGTCAAATATAAAATCCTAATATTGTAAATCATTGTTTCAAAGATAAATTATACAAGGTGTTAGGATACCGCTTCCGAAAGAGAAGACAGATGATGTTATTAATGACACCTTTGGTAATGGAACGGAAAAAAATCGATCCTGATTAAAAAATGTCCAACGACTTCTAAATTTGCCCGCAGGCTCGCAGCCACCGCTGACCGCGGCCGCGTCAGCTAGAGGTCGTTAACCCGGGCTAAAACGGCACCTGTTTTAATTTTGCTTCAGGTTGTTTTTGAACTTCTTAAACGGTTCCTTTGAAGGTTAGGTGGTTTTAATATTCACAAATAACATGTGGCATTTTAATTTGCCACTCGTTATTTAATATACTATTTTTATTATTATTCTAAATTTTATATTAAATAACTTCTAATATTGGCAAAAACACGTGGTTTTTTCACTTCTTCATCATGTGAGATTTCAATAAATTATTTGTATCAATTTTCGATACTTAATATATTAATGACAATTAAATTCCTGACGTACTTCCTTATTTTTTAAATAAGGGCCAGGTCATGAGTACTCTAAACCAACGAACTTATATAAAAGGTTTAATGAGGATGGAAGAAGCGAAGGAGATATGCAAGGATCGTGGCAAGTGGAAGGACGTGGTCTCTGCCTACCCCTAAGGGAATGAGGCGTGATGCTATGTATGTATGTATGTACGTACTTCCATTTTCCATCCCTCTGAAATTAATTTTTAAATTCACCCTGTTTATTTTGCATATATTATCATGGCATATGTCTAGTAATGTTAGATTTGTCAAATTATTTCTTGATTTTATACATACGTTGACCTTTTACGTTCATTTAAAACAAGCCACCTTATCATGTTATATTGGGGTTCGTCTAATGCTTCTTTATCTGTATTTACATATCCTAAATAATAATATGCGAAATATATTTACACTAAAGTGACGAAAATTTCCAATTTGTCGCCTACCTAAATATAATTTTAAGAAACATTGAACCTTATTGCTAACGTCTTAGAGTCTATTAATGAATGCATGTGGATATCGTTTATTGACCGCAGACATTGCAAGGTCGTTTCCTTACCGGGCAGTGATTTTCATAAAATACTAATTTTATCAAAGACGCTGCATTGCATATGCTTTGGAAACCTCGCTGGTGCAATGATGCGGATACTGGCTTCTCTGATAGAGGTCCTGAGTTAGGTTGCAAATATAGGAAGTTGCATTTTCTAATTTATTTCCGTCTAAACTGGTGGGAAGCTTTGATCGTGGTTAGTGTACACCCTATCAGCAAAGGGGCAAATGATTTGCATTCCTATGCAATTCAAAAAATGAAAAGTGCGTGCAAAGTACACATATCAGAAATTAAACTTCTTTGACAATCTAATTTTTAGGCCTTATACATATATAAAACTTTAGATTTCCCAAAGTTAGAGGGAGGGAAAAAAGGAACAAATATTAGGAATTTAATTGTTATTCAAATATAAAAGCCTGGAAAATTATTACAAATAATTTATTGAAATCTCAAATGACGAGTTGTAAATAAAAATGCCACGTGTTTTTGTCAATATTACAAAAATATTCATTAAATTTAAGAAAGAGAATTTATAAAATATTTTTATTTTTAAACGAATTAGCATAAAAACGCTACACGTCTTCGTGACGATAATCACGCGTTACATACTTAAATATTTTACCCTCACACGCTTAAACATGTTTCACTTTAAAATCATAACAATAAGACAAAACGCAAATTTCTTATTAACAAATATGTATTGCATGTCATTAAAATTATTATGTTCACTATTATACAATGAGATGCAGAGCAGTTTTCAAATCTTTCAATAATAGAGAACGTTGTGATAGAAAGAAGATGTAGTAACTAAAGTTGAGAAAAGTATGCTTAGATTGTTTGGGCACGTAGAGAGAATGAATGAAAGGAGACTGACGAAAAGGATTAATGAGTCAAGAGTAAATGGGAAGGCCAAGGTGAATGTTCCTGGACAAAATCCAGGACATTTTAATTAAGGGCCAGGTCAAGAGTACTCTAAGCAGACGAACTTGTATGAAAGGTTGGTTTAATGAGAATGAAAGAAGCGAAGGAGATATGCAAGGATCGTGGCAAGTGGAAGCACGTGGTCTCTGCCTGCCTATCCTTATGGGAATGAGGCGTGATGCTGTGTATGTAAATATTCCTAGATATACCTTTTTATTTCGGTGGGCAAATGCTGTTAAGGACGAACCTCGACCCATGGGTTAAGAGTGTGGCATTAGGCGATGAAGGCGGCCTTGCAATAACCCCTTAAACCGACTCCATCCATGAATGTAGCATCAGGGACGTATCTTTATATTAAAATCTATCTAAGAACACAATACCTGTAAAGAAATTACCTGTTCTACTTTAAATTGTCATGTGATCGAAAGTAACTCTATTTGTAGCATTTTCTTTTCTACGGGTATATAGAGATAGAAGAACTTTTTTAGCCAAGCATAACCCACATTTTGTCACGCAAATTATAGATGATAGCGTACTAATGATAGATTGTAGACAAATTAGGACAAATGAATGTATTTCATCTTTTATTCATTTTGAGTACCTGAAGAGTTAAAGGAGAATTTTTCCAATTAACCAAAGACAGTAACTAATGTTATAAAAAACTATTTAGTGCCTATATTTAACTATGGTTCGCCATTTTATCTGGATTATGGGGTTGCTGTAACACTATAAGATACGAATGCGGAATCCCTGATGCTACATTAATGGATGGAGTCGGTTTAAGGAGTTATTGCAATACCTCCTTTAATGCCTAATCCCACACTCTTAATCCATGGGTCGAGGTTTGTCCTTAAAAGCATTTGCCCAGCGAAATAAAAAGGCATATCTAGGATATCTACATACACAGCATCACGCCTCATTCCCGTAAGGATAGGCAGAGACCACGTGCTTCCACTTGCCACGATCCTTGCATATCTCCTTCGCTTCTTTCGTTCTCATTAAACTTGTCACACAAGTTCGTCGGTTTAGAGTACTCTTGACCTGGCCGTAATTTAAAATGTCCTGGATTTCGTCCAGGAACGTTCGCCTTGGTCGTCCCTTCCAACTTTCCCATTCACTCTTGACCCTTTTGTCAGTCTTCTTTCATTCATCCTGTCTACGTGCCTAAACCATCTAAGCATACCTTTCACAATTTTAGTCACTACATCTTTTATACCAAAACGTTCTCTTATCACACTATTTCTTACTTTACCTAAGAATGGTGGGTATTAATTCAAAGCAGATGAAGTTGCGACCAGTTTAGTTAAATATTTTAAAAGGTTTGAGGATGGGTACCTTTTCGCAGTGCAGCTACGACGTATACCCACCGACCATACGGACAAAATATAAACATCGTAATAAACTAAAAATATCTACATCGCGCCGTCATTGTCGCATGTCTATCTGTGTAAAGGTCAACGCGCCGCTATAAAAGGCATGTCTTCGAGCCAACGAGAAATGCAGACGTAATCAGATAATCTTGAGTTTCGAAGGAATTCGCTGGACTACAATTTAAGGTATCATCAAGGAGTCCCTTTAGACCACAGGTCAAGGTGTTTAAGGTAATGTAAGTAGCCAGCCATTAACGTCCCATTGGACATAGGCTTCCTTACTTAAAGGGAAAGGGTTTTTAGGGCATAGACACTACGGGTTGGCAGGCATAGTACACTGGTGCACTCTCTATTGCTTCACTCTTTTAGTGGAATGTGACAGCAATCCGACACTCCTGCAGTTATATCAGGCGCAGGACTGAAGGCTTAACGTGCTCTCCGAGGCACGGGGGTGGATCACACCGCCAACTTTCCAACTAGATTAAAGAGGGCAAGTATTGATAAAATCCTATTAGAAAACTCAATATCGATTTTTGAAATAGCTCGAGCCGGGACTCGAACCCAGGATCTCATGACTGTGGCTGAACATGCTAACCATTATACCAAGGAAGCAGTTCATATAAAGGTTATCGAAAAACGTATAGACCTCAGGTCAAGGTGAGTAAGGAGAGATAAGTAACAAACCATTAACATCCCACTACTGGACAATGGCTTTCTCACTCATAGGAGAAAAGGTTTTTAGAGCATACTCGTAGACACTATGATGCTCCACTGTATGTTGGCAGGCATAGTACACAAGTGCACTCTCTATTCCTTCATTGTCATAGTGGATGTAACGGCAATGCGAAACTCCCAGAGATAGAGCAGGCGCAGGACTGACTGACGGACTTCGAGGCTCGGTGGTTCAACACACCGCCAACTACACAATACAGGGCTCATACTGAGGATATTTTAACAGAAACTACCCAAGGACATCAAATCTGCAGCCGAACAAGCCAATTAGGCAGTATTTTTTTTTATCTACGATAAGTCTACGCTTGACCTCAATCACACCTGCTGGAAAGCTAAGGTCTAAGATGGTACGCGCTCGCCGCTAAGGTACCTATTCACCCTTGTCTTAAAATGATTTGAATTGTAGGATTGGGGAAACAGAACATGGCAGAGTATTCCATAGTTTTGCAGTAGGGATCAGGAAAAAGGTTTCGAATAGTTTTGTGCGGATAGATAAGAATCCTGACGTCACCGGAAGGTGAGGTGGTAAAAAGGTGCTGCTGGTATTGCGTTATGCAGTTCCTGTGAACATTCCCCGAAGAATATCCTATAAAAGATAGACAAGCTGGCGACAACACGCCGGTGTTGTAGGCTCTGCAGTTTTGCGTGGCTTAAGGAGTGGTTACCAATCAATCGTCTGGCTCGTTTATCAACCGAATCCAATGCCTGCAGCTGGTACTTAGCTGAACCGTCCCAGAAATGGCTACAGTATTCCATACAAATATATATCGGATAGTACGAACGGAATGGAACTACCTTAAAAGACAATCTCGGCAACAAAACGTGTAGCTATTTGATTAATTAGTATCCACGTGATTATAAAGAATAGTAGTATTGATTATAAAGAATATTGAGTCATTATCTCAACGATTAAAGAATAATGAAGTAAATTATACAAAGAAACTTGTCTGCTACAAGTAAACGTATTTGTTTTTCAATTCGTCCTATTATTTCACACTCTTCCTACGTATGTATATTTTTTTAACGCTGGGAAATCCTCGTGGATACCTGGAATACTCCGGAGGATGTTCCAGGGTATGCCTGACTCATACCGGCTAAAACCCAGCAGTGCTGCTACATCACTGGGAGACGGGGTCACGAGAACGCGACCGACAGACATTCGCAACCCCGCCAACGATGTGCCTGTTTAGGCCTAACTAGGTCAATGACCAAAACTTATTCCGAAGATGGATTGCTTTGAGCACCTGGCAAGCCACCAACCAGCTCGTGGGACCTCTCTTTGTTGGGCAACAGACCCCGCTTCCGTTACCCAAAGGTCACCACTAAGGAGGGAGACGGTGATCGTGTCCTTCTTCGCGAACGGTCAAAGTGGTCACGTTCGCCTCCCTCAATCGTTTCGCCATCTCTTTCCGCGTCATAACATCCCCGCAGAAGGAGAGCGTAGCACACCATGCTCTCTCGCTGCTTAAAAAGATAATGTAAGTAGCATTAACGTCCTAATGCTGGATACAGATCTCCTCACTCACAGGAGAGAGGGCTTTAGAGCATAATGTGCCTTCACTTAACAGACTCAACGACCTGGGACCTCAAGTCTACAGCCGAATATGCTAACCACAAGGCCAATGAGGCAGTTACGTATGTATAAAGAGTCAAGTATATAAACAAGTTTAATAGAACAGGGTTGATATTACGTTTATAAAATTGCTTTTGTAATATGAAAAAGATATAAATGGTTACCGTGGGTTTTGCTTTAGATACAAATATAAAGCATTTCGGACTTTCTTATCTAATTTTTAAGATACAAAATTTTGTAAAACTTTTATAATTTCACGTCTTTTTCTTACTATTATATAGTCATGTCATGTTTGAAGATGTTTAATGTATTCCAAATACAACTTACATACATACATACATAGCATCACGCCTCATTCCCATAGGGGTAGGTAGAGACAACATCCTTCCACTTGCCACGATCCTTGCATATCTCCCCTTCACTTCTTTCATTCTCATTAAACCTTTCATACAAGTTCGTCGGTTTAGAGTACTCTTGACCTGGCCGCTATTTAAAATGTCCTGGATTTGGTCCAGGAACGTTCGCCTCGGTCTTCCCCTTCCAACTTTCGCATTCACTCTTGACTCATAAATCCTTTTTGTCAGTCTCCTTTCATTCATTCTCTCTACATGCCCAAACCATCTAAGCATACCTTTCTCAATTTTAGTCACTACGTCTTCTTTTATACCACAACGTTCTCTTATCACACTATTTCTTACTCTGTCACTCAGTTTTAATCCACTCATGCTTCTCAACGCTCTCATCTCTACCGCATTTATTTTACTTTTGTGATTCTTCTGCCATACCCAACTTTCACTACCATACATAAGTGTTGGCACCAACACTCCAGCATGCACTGCCAGTCTAGCCCTTTGAGACACCATCTGGCTATTCATAAAAGCATGCAGAGCACCATTTACCATATTCCCTGCATTCACTCTCCTTTCGATATCACTTTCACATGTTCCATCTTTTGTAAATTTAGATCCCAAGTATACAAATTCTTTCACCTCTTCCACTTGTTCCCCATCTATCAAAATATTGCCATTCATCATAGATTCATCTCGTTCAAAAAGCATAACTTTCGTTTTGTTTACATTCACTTTCATTCCTTTCCCTTTCAAAGCTTCATTCATAATATTTAGCATCTCCTGAAGCTCGTTAGCGGATGACGCAAGTATTACTTGATCATCAGCGTAGAGTAAACATTTGATGAGTAATTCATTCATTCTTAACCCATACATACTTTCTTTTAAATCTGTCAAACATTTATCCATGAAAAGGTTGAACAGCCATGGTGACGCAACACATCCCTGTCGAGCACCTCTTTCGACAGGAAATCACTCCGTGTACGCTCCGTTTATTCTGACACAGGCACTAGAACCCTCATAGAGAGACTTCAATGTTTGGATCAGACAACCGCTCACCCCATACGTAGATAACGTTGAGCACAGCTCATGCCTCACCACTCGACTGATACAACTTAAATGTATATATAATATTGTATATCATCGCATGATATTTACGACGTCCACATGTTGTTTTTCAATTAAAAAAAGGGGCGTATTACAATGAATTTATAAGTATCTTATTGTCATCTATTTTCCTGTGGTTTGTATAAAAGATCGCCATACATCAACCGAATTAAACGATTTGAGCTAAGTTCTTTATCGAATAGACACAAAAAAAATGTTATGGTTTTCTTATACAAAATTCTAAACGGAAACATGGACAACGCAGACTTATTGAGCAGAATATCCTTCAGTTCCCCTGAGGTCCTCGGGAAATATTGTTTCAATGCTTGCTCATAGGTCCTATAGAACCAATCTTGGCCACTGTTCGATCATACCGAGATTGACAAGGTCATATAATGAATTAGTCCAGGAAAATATAAAAATTATCATTTTCTATCAGAATGCGGCCCACTTCAGGAAGGAAGTGTCATCTGCACTACCTTCCTTTAAATAAGATTTAAATAATACTCAATTTGTTTTGGTTATTTTTTGTTGCTTTGTATTTTTGTATTGTCGTTGTTGTTCTAAATGTATAGTGTGTAGTACTTGAGTTTTTAGGTGTATGATGTAACTAGCTATAAGTATAATTATATGTAATTTAAAAACCCTTAGCATAGTTTTAGTTGTACTTCTAACATGTAATTATGTTGCTAGTTCATAAGTTTTAAATAAATAAATATATACTCGCTAAAAGGTAAGTAGCAGCCCATTAACGTCCTCCTGCTGAGCACAGTCCTCTCTTGGCGGGCGTGTCTATAGTAGAGGCAATCCGCCCTCATCTAGATCCGCTCTCCTACGGGTTGTTACAAGTGCTTACCAGTCATGGTTGCCTCGCACAGTACCTGTATCAAACTGTTGCCTGTGAGCCGTCGGTCAGCTGTTACGAGTGTGACACCACGTTATATACAGCTTACCACATGGCGGAAGAATGTCCCGCCTGGGGTTCTCAGTGACTCATTATGACGTCGCTAATCGGCACAGACCTCTCACTGGCAGGTATTATAGGACCAATAGTTACTAGTGAGCAGGCCTGGAGAGCGGTTGCCTCCTTTTGCGAGACTATCATCTCGCTTAAGGAGGCACGACAAAGGGAGAGGGTGAATACCGCTGAGACACTCCAGCTCAGACGAAGGGGAGTAGGAAACAGGAGGCGGAGATTCGTACAACTTCTCCCCCTGTAGAATATCTGTGAGCTGCAACCGAGGGGCCAGAGAGGAATGCCTCAACGAACCTCTGGCTCCCCACTCATGGTTGATGTCCCGCCAGGTTTTAGCGGGTATTGCGAGTTTGTAACCTCCCGGAGTCCCACACTCCCGACCCCTTTAGTCGAGGTGTGTAAATGCATTTCCCAGCGATAAAAAAAAACAGTTAGGTACAGGTCTTTGCCGAAGCAACCATGACTTGTAAGCACCTGTACCAAACTATAGAAGAGCGAGCCGTACTCTCTGCCCAGCCATTTGCCAAGATGAGGGCAGATTGGCCCTACTATAGCCCCGCCCACTGCTGGGGACCCGAGATCCTCCATCCATCTTTGGGTCAAAGTTCTTTTAGCTAGAACCCTGACGCTCCTAATCTCGTCAGCGTCATGATTCCCCTTTAGTTCTCGCGGCTGCGGTGCACTGGTAAGCAACCGTGAGAACTTCCGCCCTGAGCTTCCATGGGGGATCACCTGCTAGACGTGTTGCTGCCGTTCATGACACTGTACGGTATCCCCGTATAGCTGTGATCGCTATAACTCTCTGGGGCGTGTGTGTGTGTGTTATACGTTTAAATTTTCAGTCCTTATCTGTTGTAATATGAAAAATTTTGGGATAATGGCGGTATTACTTTATCATTTTAGTGTGGTAAGTAGGTTTTCTGTTTCATCATTGCCTAGTTGGTGAAGGTATTTGCTGGCGGTGTTTTTGCAGTCAAGTATATTTAAATGGTATATTGAAACTAATTTATTGATAAAGTTGTATAAGTATAAAAAATTATGTGTCCATTTCGGAACAATCTGCTTAATTCGGTTATTTAAAAGAGAGAAATCATATTTTACTTCACCGTGTTGTTATATTATTAGAGATAAAATAAACGGTCGCAAACTATAGGCCTCATGCGGAAGCTCAGAGTCACTCAGCGTGCGATGGAGAAAGCCATGCTCAGTTTCTCTACGTGATCGAATCAGAAATGAAGAGATCCGTAGCAGAACCAAAGTCACCGACGTAGCCCTACGAATCGCGAACCTAAAGTGGCAATAGGCGATGCACGTAGTCCGAAAGACCGCTGGACGTTGGGGGCCGAAGGTGCTGGAGTGGCGACCTCGCACTGGACGGCGCAGTGTAGGCAGACCCCCCACAAGGTGGACCGGTGACATAAAGAGGGTCGCAGATAGCCGCTGGAGCCAGGCGGCGCAAGATTGGGCCTTGTGGACGTCATTACGTGAGACCTATGTCCAGCAGTGGACGTCCATCGGTTGAAGCGAAACTGTTTTCTACCAGTGAGACCTTTACAATCTTGATTTGATTTAATCTTTTTCTATTATGTCATTTTCATTACTGGATAGGAATAAAGTTTAAATATTTGGCGTTTATACCGTGAATGATCATTAATTCGCTAACATGGTTCCTACACGTATTGAGTCACTTATTTGCATAAGGCATTCCTGCTTGGGTGTGTAAGATTTATTATTATAATTCAAACGTAACGGTGACTATCATTTATATCGTTACTTTTCCTAATTTTTTTAAATGAATCTTCTTTAGGCGCATGAGCATGAGCGTCACGAAGATATGCAGATGTTTTTTTTATTGTGATGATGGAAGTGCCTTACTCTGGTAAGAGGCGACGTACTTCTTAGGATTTCTTAGGCCATAAAGTTTAACTAGGTTAATTAGTTCAGAAGCCAACTAGTCCAAATTAACCGGTTAAATCAATTAACTAGCTAATCGGTTAAATTTATTGAACGGTTAAAAATTAACTAAAATTTTAGAATCATTCTGGTGTAAATCATTTCAAATTATAAAAAAATTATTCATTAAATAAAATGAAAACAATTTAGATAATCAGTAATTATATGAAATTAATTTATATACATACATAGCATCACGCCTCATTCCCATAGGGATAGGCAGAGATAACATCTTTCCACTTGCCACGATCCTTTCATACAAGTTCGTCGATTGAGAGTGCTCTTGACCTGGTCCTTATTTAAAATGTCCTTAAAATGTCTTGCCCTTCCAACATTCCCATTCACCCTTAACTCATAAATCCTATTTGTCAGTCTCCTTTCAGTCTATCTACGTGCCCAAACCATATAAGCATACCTTTCCCAATTTTAGTCACTACATCTTCTTTCATACCACAACGTTATCTTATCACACTATTTCTTACTCTGTCACTCAGTTTTAATCCACGCATACTTTTGTGATTCTTCTGCCAAACCCAGCTTTCACTACAATACATAAGTGTTGGCACCAACACTCCATGCACAGGCAATCTGGTCCTTTAAGAAACCATCTGGCTATTCATAAAGGCGTGCAGAGCACCAATTACCATATGTCCTTTCAATATCACTGTCAAATGTTCCATATTTTGTAAATCTAGATCCCATTCCGATTAATTTAAAAAGTTATGGTAAGTAGCAGCCCATTAACGTCCCACTGCTGGGCACAGGCCTCCTCACTCATACGAAAGAGGGTTTTTAGAGCATAGACCCGCCACGCTGCTCTAGTGCGGATTGGCAGGCATAGTACACAAGTGCACTCTCTATTCCTTCTCTCTCAAAGTGCGATGTGACGGAAATCTCGAGATCAGGCGCAGGACCGACGCCTTAACGTGCTCTCCGAGGCACGGGGTTGGATCACACTGCCAACTTCCTAACTTCGGGCAAATATTGAGAAAATCTTAAGAGAACTCAATATCCATTTTTGGATTGGCCCGACCCACTTGAACCCAGGACCTCATCTCTTTAGTCGAACATGCTAACCACTAGACCAATGCGGCAGTTCTGATTAATTTATTTCCAATAAATTAAATACAAAAAATTATAAAAGTTTTTCCAGGAAATTTTAATGATTGTTTTTTTGGATTAATTAATTAGCTTCTGAACTCCGGTTTACACTGTTAAATTGTACAGCACTAGTTTCTACACAGCATCGTACTGGAACACAAATCTCTGTTTGGCGGTACGTCTTTGTTAGTAGAGTGGTAACTAGCCACAGCCAAGGACTCCCAGTCCAGACTCTGACAAATTAGAAAATACAATTTTCTAAAATTCTCGCCCTACCGGGGATCGAACGCGAGACCTCTGCTAGCAAAGCGAGTACTCGCACCACTGCAATGCATGCGCCGATGCACCGATGTGCAGCAGTAAGGCTTTTTTACACCAGGTTTTCTGTATGAACGTGGAACTTCCCCGTTTGAATCAGCCCAATTACCAGCCACACTTAATGACAGCAGCACACTAATTGTTACTTGTCATTTAATTAAAGTATATAGTTATGAATAAGGTATCTAGCGAAAGCTAATTGTTATAAATTATAATAATTCAAATCTGCATTCGTATCACTGAGGCTTTCGTCGTGCATTCACCAGCTTACTCCCCAAGTCAAGCGTCCCTAAAGAAGTTTATTTAAAAAAAAGTGTGTGTGTACTTATGTACACGCGTTAGAAGTTATACTTCGTAATAAGATAAAAATCTTTTCAAACAATGATATGCATAAACTTTGTCTCGGAACTTTTAAATTATCAGTCATTATCATTGGATAACTGCCTCATTGGTCTAGTGGTTTGAATGTTCGACTACATATATGAGGTCCTGGGTTGCGCCAATTCAAAATCGATATTGGGTTTTTTAATAAGATTTTCTCAATATTTGCCCGAAGTTGGGAAGTTGGAGGTGTGATCCAGCCCCGTGCCTCGGAGAGCACGTTAAGCCGTCGGTCCTGCGCCTGATCTCTCTCCAGTCGTGTCGGATTCCCGTCACATCAGACTATGAGAGTAAAGGAATAGAGAGTACACTTGTTGTGTACTATGCCTGCCAATCCGCAGTGAAGCAGCGTAGTGGGTCTATGCTCTAAAAACCCTCGCTCCTTGGAGTGAGGAGGTCTATGCCCAGCAGTGGGACGTTAATAGGCTGCTACTTACTTACTATCATTGGATAGCACAACTTTTAGCGTGATTATTTAATATATAAGCAACAGTTAGTATCTTCGAAATTTTAACCATAAATCCAATCCGTAGTTTTTATTTACCTGATGCAAGGCAAAGGTCAAAGATTCCAAAATAATATACGTAAAAGTTTCATTGGATATAAATAGTTTATAACCTGTTTTTTATTGTTGAGTCTGAAAGCTATAATTTTGATAAGAATGTCACGTTGATATTTTCATACATACATACATACATACATAGCATCACGCCTCATTCCCATAGGGGTAGGCAGAGACAACATCCTTCCACTTGCCACGATCCTTGCATATCTCCTTCGCTTCTTTCAATCTCATTAAACCTTTCATACAAGTTCGTCGGTTTAGAGTACTCTTGACCTGGCCGTTATTTAAAATGTCCTGGATTTGGTCCAGGAACGTTCGCCTCGGTCTTCCCCTTCCAACTTTCGCATTCACTCTTGACTCATAAATCCTTTTTGTCAGTCTCCTTTCATTCATTCTCTCTACATGCCCAAACCATCTAAGCATACCTTTTTCAATTTTAGTCACTACGTCTTCTTTTATACCACAACGTTCTCTTATCACACTATTTCTCACTCTGTCACTCAGTTTTAATCCACTCATGCTTCTCAACGCTCTCATCTCTACCGCATTTATTTTACTTTTGTGATTCTTCTGCCATACCCAACTTTCACTACCATACATAAGTGTTGGCACCAACACTCCAGCATGCACAGATATTTTCAATGTCACAATATATCTGAAGAGTATCCCTGGAAATGAGACAGCTGATTCATACGCTAAAGCAGCAGTCCAAGATGGAACGCTTGATCATTTTTCACACGATATAAGTTCGCTTTCCAAGTGTTACATGGAAAAGTCTTGGAACTCATTCTGGATTTGATCAAAATTGGTTAAAGGTTAAACATTCTGCCGCCATCCAGCCAAATATCTATACAAATCGATCTGTATCATCTACTATTTCACGAATCGCGTCTTGGTCACTCGTGTTCCACTGTCCACCTAGTGAAACTCCGGATCAGGGACAATTCAATGTGGCCTGGACGAAGGCAGTGTTTCCCATGTCATGTTAAACATTCCTAAAATTTCCCATTCTATATATGACATTATTCCTTCCACTGTTCCTTTTCCTTTAAATGTTGAGTATTTGTTAACCCTTGTTAAATAGTCCCTATTGTAAATTTATTTAATGTAATAGTATTAAGTTGTGAATGTTTTGTAACAAGTGTTTATCATGTGTTTTATTGTGTGGTCCCTAAACCTTAATTTTTTTAGTGATGGTGGTAAATGACTATTTAGTGTCAACTATATGTAGATTATCAAAATTTTGGTTTGCAATTACAGAAACCGTATTTTTTATATTGCTTACAGATTAGCCCCTGACTGTGATCTCAGCTATTGATGATACAGTCTAAGATGGAAGCGTGCTAATCTGTTAAGAGGCGATATACCCCTTACGGTTTCTACACAGCATCGTACCGGAACACAAATCTCTTTGTTTGGCAGTACGTTTTTGCTAGTAACTAGCCACGGCCGAAGCCTCCCACCAGTCCAGACTCAGACAAATTAGAAAATACTGTTTCCTAAATTCCTCCTCCCGGGGATCGAACCTGGGACCTCAACTAGCAAAGCGAATACTCGCACTACTGCGCCGGCGAGGCCTTCTCCAATTAACGTGACACTGGCGAAATTGTATGTGCCTTGTCACACCTGAAAGCCAATTATTAAAAGAAGAAGAAATAGTTTAATCTGTTTTCTATAGTTGAGTTTGAAATTTTGATAAAAATGTCACGTTGATTATTTCCATGTCACAATATATCTAACAAGTAATATAATAAAATAATTAAGATATTATATAGTATTAAAAAAAAACTAAAATTTTGACTACAGGTAACCTCAGGGTGTCGGTTTTTTGTGACTGCGTGGAAATGCATCGTAAAAATTTACTCTCATCATTTTTCCCTGACGAGCCAAAAGAAGTATAACTTCAAAAAGTCCGTGCGTACTTTGTACACATGTCAGAAGTGAAACTTCTTTGGCAAACCAATATTTAAGTCTTGTTTATATTTATACAAACATTTCTGAGACTTAGAAGATGGTAAAAGGAAGATATATTTGGAATTCAATGAATTTAACTGTTATTACAATATTAAATGAGTCGAAAATTAAGATAAATAAAAATGGCACATGTATTTTGTCAATATTAGAAATTATCAATTATTTATGATTTTAAATTATTAAATGACAAGTGGCACATTGTGCCACATGTTATTTGTAAATATTAAAACTACCTAACCTTCAAAAGAATTAGCATAAAAAACGTCTAAAGAAGTTTCACTGCAAAAATGTAGATTATTATGGATTCTTCTATATACTCTGAGGACAAGTAAAACAAAAGCAGCAATATGTAGAACATTAAAACCATTTTTCCACTATTTGGTTTACACATGAACACATAGCTAACTCGCAATTATTAATTACTTTTAATCATGAAACTTATGTAAAAACTAGTTCAACATGTATTCATATATATGCAAAATACAATAATTACAATTACAATGGAATTTTGTACTAGTTTTGATAAAGCTATATTTAAACGGAATTAGATTCTTGTTAAGTTTTGAAAATTAAATATTCTTTGTACACACATAGGATCACACCTCATTCCCATAGGGGTGGGCAGAGACAAAGTACTTCCACTTGCCATGATCCTTGCATATCTCCATCACTACTTTCATTCTCATTAAACCTTTCATGCAAGTTCGTCGGTTTAGAGTACTCTTGACCTGGCCCTTATTTAAAATGTCCTGGATTTGGTCCAGGAACGTTCGCCTTGGTCTTCCACTTCCAACTTTCGCATTCACTCTTGACTCATAAATCCTTTTTGTCAGTCTTCTTTCATTCATTTTCTCTACATGCCCAAACCATCTAAGCCTAACTTTCTCAATTTTAGTCACTACATCTTCTTTTATACCACAATGTTCTCTTATCACACTATTTCTTACTTTGTCACTCAGTTTCAATCCACATTAATGTTATTATGCTATTAAAAATTGTAAAATAATTAATGAATCAAAACAAAAATAGTAACATTGAGTGTCATAACTACAAGTTTAAAAAAAATGTATTTGAACTTGACTATGAATCATAACATATTAATAAATACATTGATATAATGCATTATCATGGGAATTAAAAAAAAAAATAAAGCATTTAAAAAAGAAATGCCATAGGCTCAATATTTTGACAAAGAGAGGTACTTTTATATATCATTACTCAACTACACCTAAGTTCATATAATATTCCCAAAGATAATAGGAGTTTAAATAATAAAAAAGTTTTTGTTCTTCAAAACACAGTGGTAAAAGTGTGATGGAGATGAGAATATTAATAAGTCCATTTATTCCACATCTCGTCACAAAATCTGTATATATATGTATATATAATTCTTATGTCATTTTTTATGTGTTTTCAGATGGATTAGAGAATGGGTTAAATCAACAATTCAATCTGATAAATACCTAAATTATATCTCCACAACATCGTGAATAGTTAGTTAGTAATAAACATATAGAAAATGTGAATTCAAGGTAAGAATTATATATGACAAGAAATAATCTCGAGAGTTTAAACAGTCTTAATTGAAAATCTTGAACTCATTAAATAAAACTTACAAGTTAATGAGAGAAATTTCAAATTTTCACAATCAAATGTTTATATTATTTTAACCTTAATATGACAAATCAAACCTATAAACAGTACATATATGTAATCTCATTTCATAAAATTATCTCAACTGTAGATAACGAAACGAACACTGTCAAAAATAATGCATGATATGCAATTTATATACAAGATAGCATTTGCAAAGATATGACGTTTATTTATATTGATTGCTGCTATATATAAAGAGTGAACTAGCATTTTAGACGTTCTTTTATAAATGCAATGATTATATCACCTTGTTTATAAAACTAGATTTTTCTTTAATCAGATAGCTGTATAGGGTGCTAAAAACATATCACTAGTTCAAAAGGTAGCACACTATATAATTTATCTTTAATTCAAACTGTCTTACATAAGGTAAGGTAAACTAGCTACCTATTAATGTCCCTCAGCTGGGCACAGGCTTCCTCATAGGCTGTGACTGCAATCTGATAAGACTGGAGAGAGATCAGGAGCAGGATCTACAGCTTAACATGCTCTACAAGGCAAGGGGGTGGAGCAACAACTTCGTAAATTCAGACTAAAATGGAGAAAAGCTTAATAGAAAACTCTATATCCATTTTCTCCATTTCCAGACCTTGGGACTCCATTCCAAGACCTCATGTCTGTAGCCATACAAACTGACAGCTAGATCAATGATGTTAGTAGTAATTTAGACAAAATTTAGGAGTGCAAAGTCATTTTATGGTATTAAAGAGTATTGAATGAAACATATGAATACAATTATTAAGTGTCATCTACAAGGTCAATAGATAGATAACCTCTAAACATGGATTCTAAAATCATATAGATACAAAACATTTTGTATTAATAAATTTTGCAGCTAATTATTCCATAGGGGTTTTTAAAGATACAATATACAATTTGATATGGCATGTTAAAGTCTATACGTGCAGGATATATTTCATCAACTGACAAGATAAGTAGAAAGTAAATGTGTTAGACTGTATCGTCTAAAACCTTGCCTTACCCATAAAATTTGTAACAAAACAAAACTTTAACCAATGATAGCAATTTTTATGAACTTTTATAATCGGAACAATATAAAACAGGTCAATATTCACCTATTTAGATGAACATGTGATTGCTGATGGTTTCCTTTTTCCCATTTAAATATATGTTTTTCTTATTCATCAATATATTATTGTTACAGTGTTAAGTTTAAGAAGAAGTTGTTCTTTATGCCATATATTAAATCTATATATACAGGAAATATTCCATCAATTGATAACTAGAAACCTTTGTCTTTCCCATTAAAGGGGTAAAAAACATATCACACTATAACTAAAAAGCAAGAAAAATGTAATATATTTGGTTTAATATGCAATGTAAAAGTCTATATGCGCAGGAAATTTAACATAAAATGTTAACTAGAAAGTAAGTGTATTGAATACTAACTGTATGGTCTAAAACTTTGCCTTCTCCATTTAAGGAGTAAAAGAAAAGATTTAAAAATAAGTAGAAAGTAAGTGGGTTGTTGTGCATCAGTGTGCAGTTAATACACACAAATTAGAGATAGAAATATAAAGATAGATGGATTGTAACATATAAAATTATATTTAAAAGAGTAACTGCTGAATTCCTTGCTAGTTTCTTTTCAGCAGAATCAACTGTCAAAATTGGTGGTAGATTTATTACCATTGGACAGACTACTGACAATTCAAGTGTTTTTTTAATCTACTTGAACAACAATTTTTTTGATTATTTAATTGGAGAAGTAGAAAGTGAGTTGGTTGTTGTGCAGTTAATAAATACGAAAATCTTTATGCAAAATTACTTACGTCAGAACGATTGATAATGCATGAGTCAAGGAACACATCATACTGTACAATGACGGCATATAATATCGTGAAAATATGTCATTTCATTTAAATGGTTAAGGGAAAGATTTATAGACCATACTCTTGTCTCCGGTATGACAATATATGATATAACGGTATCTATGCAAGGAATCCGGCGAAACCCCGTCGGCGTATAAACGACAGGTTGCTGTACATTCCTGCGCACATCCCACCGTCTGGTGGTCGTTTCTCTATATTTAGAACATACCACGACGTCAAAAGACGTCCAAATGCAGATGAAAAACAAAACATCGGATTGCGTCGGCCACAACCCACTGCGGACATTCTCGAAAGCTGTGCAACGACGTGGGGCCACGACGCGGTTTAGGGTTAGACGATTCCGATCACATTTCACACTAAAACGGCACGTATCGATTTTAAATGCACACAATACCTTTGCTCTCAGCTTTTTCCGTAATATCTTTCACGTCATCAACCATCTTGCTCGATGACAGTCACTCACTGTTCACTATTTATTCGAACATATTTGGAGAACTCATAGTTCGTTCAGTATTTTCAGGCACCAGCCGACGACGGCACTACGTTCCGTTCACTGCCAGCGACGTGTGAACGGCGATTTGTCGACACGAAGCAGTACCTAGTATCGATACCCGTGATATCGATACAGCACTATGCGATACATCGATGTTAAAAACGATACTCGATACGTCGTATTTCCATTGAAATATCGCATAGTTTAAAGTAAAACTTCTTTACGCACCTTTGAGTTGAGAGAGACAGAAAGAGAATACACTTCATTGTACACCACAAACAAACAAACATAGGGCACAAAAAGGCGGCCTTATCACTAACCTCGCTGCCAGACAACCTTAGGGTTAGAGAAATTTCGTTACGAAAATGGGTAGGTAATGTCCAAAAGGTGTATATAGTACATAATAAATGTGAATTTAATAAATTTAAATATTTCTAGAATATTAATATATGTATACGTATATACATTTTTAATTCAAACTAAAGGGGAAAATTTATAAGCCGATCGTAAGACCTGTCATCCTGTATGGATCAGAGTGCTGGGCCACCAAAGGGGAGAATGAAAGGAAATGCAACAGCGGAGATGCGAATGTTGAGATGGATGTGTGAAATTACAAAATTAGATAAATTAGGAATGAGTATCTTAGAGGGAGTGTGAAAGTAGCACCAGTGACTGAGAAGTTAAGGATTGGAAGGCTATCCTGGTATGGACATGTCATGAGATGAGGGGATAGCCATGTATGTTAGAGGGTCCTAAATATGACGGTAAGCGACAGGGCCGGGAGAGGGCGACTAAAAAAAGTGTGGATGAATCGAGTGAAAGAGGATATGTGTGTAAGGGGTGGGAATGTAGAATTGACAGTGGATAGAGTGAAGTGGCGAAAGGAAACATGCTGTGCCGACCCCACTTAGTGGGATAAATGGCAAGAAAATGATGTATGTACATTTTAAATTATACACATATAAACTTATATACAAAGTGATAGAAGACCGCTTCGATGGTACGGAAAAAAAACGATTCTGATTACAAAAACAATTTTTTGATAGGTTTTATTAGCATTTATACGCTCCATCATGTTAGTACAGCTAAGTAAAACGATAGTTACATAAAATACATCACTTTACTTAAAAAAAAACCAGCAATTGAATAAAATCTTACTCAGCTGATGCATTCAATCGCCGCAAATAGCGGTAGAGCCTGCTAAGAGTGAGAGTAAAATGAATGGCACTCGGCTGAGCAGTATAGCAGTGCCTATGGCTTGCATCGGCTGTTTTACTTGCATTGTGGATTCACACATCCGGCTTCACACGGGTTACAGTGCAGATTATATTTATTCCGACGTGGGATAAATTTAATGCCTCGTATATGTGGATTATTATGAAATGTAATTCAACTTTTACACTATTTGAATTATTTTAATGTATTTTGTTACTCAGATATTATAAACATCAAAACGGATTTTTTATATATAACATTGATAACTAAGGCCTGATTACAGCCGTTTAACCTTTTCACTGATATGCACTTATTAGAACGTATATCGATTGAAAATCATCTTATTACGATACGACACATCGATACTAATGGAAATGCTTTTATCGCGCATCGATGTAAACAAATTCGATACAATTACAATGCGATATATCGATAAAATACACCTTGACTTTTCCATGCACTAGACATGGCAAGGCAAAGTGATAGCAATAATTTTGTATAAAATTGAATCTTACGGCCTTACATTAAAGTCTGTTTTAAAATAAAAATTATATATTTAACATTGTTATTACTGTCATTATAATTCTGTATTCAAAAATGTACTTTATCGTAACCCGTTAAAGTCTTATCTTATTTACACATATCTGTAATAAGTTATTAATATAACATGAACAGTCTAAAATTGAAGATGGCGTCAACAATGATACCGTTAATCCATATGCTAAATTTATACCTATAGTTTTTGTTTTACATAATTGTAATAAAATATTAATGAATATATTAATAGAGATTATTAATGAATATAATTATTTGGTTCAAATTATATGTTTTGAAATATTTTTAGTCTGTCTCAAGGCTGCCATCTATTGACACAATAAGTAAATATATAAAGGATATTCTATAGTTACATTTAATACTAGCAATGGCCCGCGGTTTCACCCACGTAGATTTAAATCTGGTCGCATTTTAGTAATTTAAAAAGTATTTTACAGATATTGAAACGGTCTTTAATACAATATTTACATATTTAATAGCATATGCTTTACAGAGGTGAGAACAAGTGTTATTTATATCAGACCTTTAATACATACATAGCATCATGCTTCATTCACGTAGAGGTAGGCAGAGACAACATCCTTTCATTTGCCACGATCCTTGCATATCTCCTTCACTTCTTTCATTTTCATTAAACCTTTCATACAAGTTCGTCGGTTTAAAGTACTCTTGACTTGGCCCTTATTTTAAATGTCCTGGATTTGATCCAGGAACGTTCGCCTTGGTCTTTCCCTTCCAACTTTCGCATTCACTCTTGCCTCATAAATCCTTTGTGTCAGTCTCCTTTCATTCGTCCTCTCTTTCTCAATTTTAGTCACTACATCCTCTTTTTAACCGACTTCAAAAAAGGATGAGGTTATCAATTCGTCTGTATTTTTTTAAATATTTGTTACCTCTTTTTTCCCGACTGGGTGGACCGATCTTGATGATTTTTTATTAAATGAAAGGTGGTGCTCCTCATAGGGTCCCATTTTTTTTAAAAACCAGTTTTTGCGTAAGCGTGTGCGCGACAAATGGACGAATAACTCAAGATCACGCTAACCGATTTCGAAGATTCTTTTTTTATTGACAAGGATTTAAGAGTGCAAGGGTTCAAGCTTCAAGGGTTGTTTTGTGATAGTTTGGTAAGGTTCTCATGATGGAATCCATGACAAAGTGACGGAACTCTTCAATTCTTAGGAGCAAATCAACGACACAATCTTCTATAAGCTATCCAGATATTTGAGTTGCCTACCTTAACTTCGGTATGGTCAAGTGCTAGTCGTAGTTAAATATGAAGATCAATGGAACTCCTCAACGGCTTACAGTAAGAGTGTGATTTTTGACAAAATCTATAACTGTAAATAAAAAATGATTGTTGCTGCATTGCAATATTTGAAAGGTGAATTATGTGTGAAGCGCTGGTATAAGGGTTTCGGGTTCGAACTCCGGGTGTGGCGATATTAATATAAATTTAACTTTGTAAAGTTGTTTCATTTAAACGGTGTTATCTCATATGAGAAACGAGTTTTAGGTGTACACATATTGAGAAAAATTTTTTAGTTTACTTCAGTTTCACTAAAAATCAAAAAGTAAATATGAATTTTAACAAAACAAGAACCGCCTTCAAAACAAACTTACAAATACATTAATTTTCTTGAAAAAGTAAGAAATTATTGCGTGTTCTTTTATAGTGTTCTTCGTATTGTTATATTTGGAGAGTTTCCTGCATTCACGCTCCTTTCAATATCACTTTCACATGTAACACCTTTTGTAAATTTAGATCCCAAGTATACAAATTCTTTTACCTCTTCCTTATTAAACTTTTAAATTGTATAAAAGAAGTTATAGTGGCATAACTACAGTAGTTGGATATATGGTATCGCAGAGATTTTTTGTTTCATACCGTGGGTTACATTATTCGATTTTTCTTAGGGATCTCTATTCATATCAACCTATGGTATTGATTAACACTGTTCATACAAATTGCTAATAATGGTTGGCTACTTTTGTTGGTATATCTATTAAAATTTTGTATTTATGTTATAAAATGTAGATATCTGTAATAAATACAAAATTTTGAGATGTTTCTTTTGATAACACAATTTATAAGGCACTAGTAAAGAGTAATTAATAGTAATTAATTAAGTAATGTAAGTGTCCCATAATATAGCGAAATCGTATCGACCTTCAAACAAAAGTGGGCCTCGTTGATAATAATTTATTAACTTCAAGTTATCACCAAAATTTTCTCAATAAACAGACTAACTTTTCCTGGAAGATGGTTTTGATATTTCGTTTGCTTCATAAAAGCGACTTTATTAGCGAATATATCCCACTAAATACTTAGTTATAGTGTGTTGTGAGTGATGTAGTAACATATGATATGTTTTGTTAAGGAGTTGACTCCAGTACAGCTTTCGATTCATTTAGGAAAGTAATGTGAAATGCAGCTTGACGGCCTCGCTGGCGTAGTGGTGCAAGTACTCGCCTTGCTAGCATAGACCCAGGGTTCGATCCCCGGTAGGACGAATTTAAAACTGTATTTTCTAAATTGTTTGAGTCTGGTCTGGTGGGAGGCTTCAGCCGTGGTTAGTCACCACCTTACCAGCAGACCGCCAAAATAAAGAGATTTGTGATCCAGTATGATGCTGTGTAGATTTCGTAAAGGGTTTATCGCCTCTTACCAGATTAGCGCGCTTCCACCTTACACTGTATCATCACTTACCATCAGGTGAGATCACAGTCATGCGGTAAACTGTCAACAGTAAAAAAACCCTTTGTAATTGAAGAACAATTTTTCAAATCGCTCCAGTAGTTTTTGTATGAAAACGTTACAAACATACATACAAACACACAATCTTTATAATATTCGTTAAGAGTACATAATAATATGTGTTCATTCAATTTAAAGCAGCATTTTTTTCTATAGCGACATCTACGTAGTACACCTATAATTATTACACTAGACGCGTAATATTATAAAGTAATGTTAATAGATGGCAATATCATAAATATAAGATATATTGTATTTAAACTTAACTGCGCTTTACTGTGGTTATAATATAGTATAATGTATTATTATCCGTATAAATAACAGGAAATCGTATGCATGGGATTAACTAAAATATCCGTTATTTGCTACTTCACCGATAAAATAACAAGTAACGAAAATAACTTTGATCCAAAAGGTTATTACGTTACTGTCCATATCTTGACTATGTTTTTTTTAAATGCAATACTATCACAGCATACATAGCATCACGCCTCATTCACATAGGTGTAGGCAGAGACCACGTCCTTCCACTTGCCACGATCCTTGCATATCTCCTTCGCTTCTTTCATTCTCATTAAACCTTTCATACAAGTTCGTCTGTTTAGAGTACTCTTGACTTGGCCCTTATTTAAAATGTCCTGGATTTGGTCTAGGAACTTCGCCTTGGTCTTCCCCTTCCAACTTACGCATTGACTCTTGACTCATAAATCCATTTTGTCAGTCTCCTTTCATTCATTCTCTTTACGTGCCCAAACCATGTAAGCATACCTTCTTCAATTTCAGTCACTACATTTTCTTTTATACCACAACGTTCTCTTATCATACTACTTCTTACTTTGTCACACAGTTTCAGTCCACTATTTATTTAACTTTTGTGATTCTTCTGCCATACCCAACTTTCACTACCGTACATAAGTGTTGGAACCAAGCACAGCCAGTCTGGCCCTTTGTGACACCATCTGGCTATTCATAAAGGCGTGCAGAGCACCATTTACCATATTCCCTGCATTTACTCTCCTTTCAATATCACTTTCACATGTTCCATCTGTTGTAAATTTAGATCCCAAGTATACAAATTCTTTCACCTCTTCCACTTGTACCCCATCTATCAAAATATTGCCATTCATCATCATGTTACGTAATCCCTTAAAGATATTACAAAACAATGTATGGGAGGACAGTCGCTCTTTTATAAATCCACAGAAAAGTTCTGGATGTGATAAGTGAAGAGGTGAAAACTGACAGTACCTACCAATGACACCTTTTACGATGGAAGGATAAAAACATATTCTTAAGACGTTTTATTAACATTATTTTCGCTCTATTATTTTCGTTTTGTGGTAGTACAGCTAAATGAAACGACAGTTTCATAAAAAAAATAGAGAAACACCACCGTGCTTGTACGTTCGTTGACCCAAGCGTCAGCTGTTTTTTTTTAAATTTATTTCATTGCTGCTTTTTTAGTAAAGTAATGTATATTTTAAGAAACTATCGTTATAGTCATAATATTTTTTTATTGCTTACAGGTTAACGCTTGACAGACTAAGATGGAGGCGCGTTAATTATGTTTGCTACACAGCATCGTACCGGAATAAAAATCTCTTTTTTTGGCGGTGCGTCTTTGCTTGAAAATACAATTTTTTAAATTCGCCTTACTGGGGATCGAATTTGGGACCTCTGCTTGCAAAGCGGGTACTCGCATCACTGCACCAGCGAGGCCGTCAAAAAGATATATTTTTTCCGTCCCATCGTCAAAGGTGTCATTAGTGCCGTCTAGCTTCTTTTTCGGAGGCGGTCTCCTAATACTTTGCATATCTTTTAAATATCTATTTTATCTTTTTTTTAAATTGACACGTACATTGCGGTAATTAGAAAGTTATATAGACAAATATGGTATGAAGACCTTATAAACCTAAATACGTAAGCATTTATGATCTTTATAATTGTAAATTAATGCTAGTCTGTGTGTGAGTCCCTTAATATCGTATACGTCAATAAATCGCCTTCAAAAGAGAAATCCTATTACAAAACATAACAGTCAGTTCAATTCCAGGATGATTGTTTCCTCTATTCATATTCATTATAGACATTGCTATTTCATCATTCTTATGTTTTTAAAAGTGAAACGTTTTGTTCCAACGCTTCATGTTTTTCCATCCTCGAATGCATATGGAATGCCTTATTGGAGTGGTTAGCATGTTAGGGCACGTGGATTGCCGATAACGAGGTCATTATAGCAGAGACCCTGGAAGATCTCAATGCAATGCTTAATGACCTCAGCAAAGCTTCTCAAAAGGTGGGCCTAAAAACGAACATGGATAAAACGAAAGCTATGTCCAATATCCATGCTCCGCTCCAACCAGTCATCGTTGAGAACTCAGCACTCGAAATTGTTGACGTGTACACATATCTGGGACAAATAGCCCAACTAGGTAGGTCCAAATCCCATTCGGTTGGGCAGCGGTCGGGAAACTACGCCAGATATTTTCGTCCGATATCCCTCAGGCCAGCGCGTCGGCATGACCCGGAAACTTATGCATACCGTCAAGAGGCGGAAAGTTGAGTACGGGTTACTCCAACTTATTATGATGGGCAAGGTTGAGTGCAAAAGGCGTGCTAGACGCAGAAAGAAGTCTTGGCTGCGGAACATACGCGAATGGACAGGCATATAGTCCGCAGCCGAGCTGTTCCATCTTGCGAAGGATAGATCGTCGTCGCTTCAACCGATGGACGTCCACTGCTGGACATAGGTCTCACGTAATGATGTCCACAAGGCCCNAAGAAGAAGATCCGTCAGTGTCTAGACTAAAGTCTTCAAACAATGCGTGACGCCAGTGATGACCTACGGCTCCGAAACGTGGTTGCTGCCTATGGGCCTGATACGAAAGCTCAGATTCACTCGGCGTGCGATGGAGAGTGCTATGCTTGGAGTTTCTCTATGTGACCAAATTAGAAATAAGGAGATGTGTAGCAGAACCAAAGTCATCTACATAGCCTTACGAATCGCGAACCTGAAGTGGCAAAGGGTTGAGCACATAGTCCGACGGACCGATGGACGTTGGGGCCCGAAGGTGCCGGAGTGGCACTGTATAGGTAGACACTCCTCAAGGTGGACTGATGACATAAAGAAGGTCGCCGGTAGCCGTAGAAGCCAGGCGGCGCAAGATCGGGCGTTGTGGGTATCGTTTCGTGAGACCTATGTGCAGCAGTGGACGTCTAGGTGTGTGGGTCTGAAACCAGAATACCCATTAAAACCCAGCGGAACTCTCTTCTTCCGTATGCTGTACGCCAGATGTTCGCTAACGGATTCAGCTCTGGTGCCCTGGAAGAATTTGACTCAAAGAAAGGGGAAGCAGATGCGCATAATTGCGCCGGCTCACACCTACCCTTCTCCGGCGGGAGGGAGGAGTATCGACCGCTATCTCCCTTTGCCTCTTAATGAAAAATAGGGCGTAAGCTGGTGGTGCGCGACGAGAGCGTAACGAAAAGTGTGATCGGGCGAGGACGGCGATCTTAATAAATCGTCAAATATTTGTTTTTACACACACTAATTCTAATGTACGTTTGATGATGGTACGAGCCCACAACAAACTCAGTCGGGTATTTTGTATTTTTTTTTACCATCATCATTACAACACCATATTAGTTAGTTTAATATATTTCAATTTCAATTAGAGCAATTCGTTTACTCCCACGCATTTCTATCGTCTAAGTAATCTGGCAACTTATAATATGATTTTTCTTTCTTCTAACAAAGACTTTGGAAGTTAGTTGTTTTGCCATACAATAACAATTAACGTTATTAAATAAAATGGGTTGATGATAGAAGGGTTTTTTGTAAGTATAAAATACACAAAAAATATCTAAATAAAATGTTACGGGTGGACAGCCCTAATCATAATTTCAAGTCTCTACGCCTTATGGTTCCAAAGATATCGATATAGATATGTTTTACTTCAATTGTTGTGGTATAAAAGAAGATGCAGTGACTAAAATTTAGAAAGGTATGCTTAGACGGTTTGGGCACATAGAAAGAATGAATGAAAGGAGACTGACATAAAGGATTTATGAGTCAAGAGTGAATGGGAAAGTTGGAGGGGGAAGACCAAGGCGAACGTTCCTGGACCAAATCTAGAACATTTTAAATAAGGGCCAGGTGAAGAACACTCTTAATCGTCGAATTTGTATAAAAGGTTTAATGAGAATGAAAGAAGCGAAGGAGATATATGCAAGGATCGTGGCAAGTGGAAGGACGTGGTCTCTGCCTGCACCTATGCGATGCCAATGACTGTGTGAGGCCTGTGTCCACTAGTGGGACGTTAATCGGCAGCAACTTTACTATACTCGCATATAAAGACAAGTAGTTAAGATTTTCTCGACAAACATCAACTGCACCTAAGCTTCAAAGTATTTTACAACATAATCACCATTGAATGATAACTCAATAATGTAAGAGTTCAATGTTACTAACCCCTTGATTTCCAATTTTAGCTGTCAGGTGTCACGCAAGCGGTAAGCACACAAAAGTTTATATAACCCTATCAAATAAAAAAGCCATTTTTACCCATATAATTTAGAAGCGTATGGATGATATTGTACTTATTCGGCTTACATCAACAGTTAAATAAATAATTAAAAATAAATTTAAACCTTATTTCTATGACTATATAACATATTTTCTACTGAAAATAGATTATACCTTTAAAACTAAACGTGTGTCTGTTATTTCAAAATATACTTTAAACTAAGGAAATAAAGTTTATTGCAGTTATTTTATGATATTACTATTATACTGGCAAAATTGGTAATCTGTTAAAAACACATGCAAACAAATTCAAACTTTATTCCCTTACAATAAAGTATATTTTCAAATAACAAAGAAATAACTGTCGAAAAGTAGTAACATATTTTGATGTTATTATATTATGTACTTTAAAATAAAGCAATAAGATTGAAATTTCTTTGAATACAATTTGTAATATATGATACAGCTTCCATGCTTAAATGAAACCCACCTGACATTCAGTTTACGTTTGACTTTCGAACGTGATAGACGCGCGGGAAACTATTTTGGCGCTTCATTTCCTGTGCGATGTTTTTGTTTGCAAAATAAAAATTATGTTATCATTTTTCATTTAACATTATACCCAAGTGATTGTGGAGATATAAAATGATTTTTTATGTGCCGTTTTATTTATAAATTCGTGTATATTCTGGTTTGCACTATCGCAAATAAGTGGATAAGTGATTTTCAGTGAAAGTGTACACTTTAAAAATGAAGTATTTACATTATTTTAGTGGATTATTGTTATTACTGGCTGTAACAGGTGAGTTGGTCAAACAAGTAATTAATACTTACGCGATCTTGTTTCGATATCTGAATAAGTAATGACAAATCTCGTTTGGCGGTATAAAGTTGTTGTGAAATCTTCTGGATAAATTATACATGCATATATATTGGTGAGAAAAACGTTTCTTTTTGATCATAACTGTTGTATATTTCCTTTCGCAATAATACACATAATCTCGAATTAATACAGTGAGAAACGTATACAAACAACGTTTATTCCCGATGTGACAACTGACAAAATCTCCGACTACAGAGTAATTCACCTTACTTTTTCCAACAGAGTACTTATACTTTGAAAACCATGACAGTATTCAAAACATATAAAACGGGTTACTTACATCATCGTTAACGTAATTGATAATTGTTGTTATTAATATATTTTCTTTTTAAAATAAAATAAATAATTTTATAACTAGTACTAGTAGTAGTAGATACTAGTCAGATAGATGTTTATAATCTGTGATTTATTGGATTCGTTTCAAAACTCGAATAACAGAATACCTATTAAAATATTTAAATAATACACTAAAAATAATCTAGAAATATATTTAAATACATAATAAATAATTGAATCGAAATGTAAACAACAATATACGGTACAACTGTCAAATTGATCGGTCTGCAGATCACTCGGATGCTATATTTAATATTATTCGTCTGTTAGACTTAAAATTCAGCAAATATACTACTTTTGTAATGTAGACTATTACTAATAACGGGTTTACCTATATCTCCACGGAATCGGATTTTATAAGCTAAAAATGGTCACTTACTGCGAGTTTTTCTTACGTGTAACTTACCTTACATTTGCCTCGTCTTTTTTTTCCTTTTTTTTATTTACTTTAGCCTTTGCTGAAACTGGTAGTTTATTATTGAGACGTATAGAATTACACTTAAGTGAATAGTTAATTTTATGTTATAAGCAGCTGATTCGGCAAACGTCTAAGAATTAATAAATCAAAAAAGCTGAATGACAATTGCAAAATGTTTCAACTGTGGTCAGATAAAATACTTTTTTAAATTTTATTAGATTCCAGAACGACTCTTAAATAAAATTTATTTCTAAACGACAGGATAAACGTCAAATGTTTGACAGGTGATAAAAGTTTCTAAGGGATAGCATTTTTTTCATATTAAGGTAAGTATCCTTTTATACCTACTTTGGACTTCCACAAATAATTCAAAACCAAAGCCAAATCATTCCAGCTGCTCTTGAGTTTTAACTAGACTAACGAACAGCAATTTATTTTCATATACAAAGCCTAGAATTTGTAACAATTTTGTTTTTATTTCTTATGTTATACGAGGCGCAATCACGTTTTTTCTTAAATTATCAATATTGTTAAATAGTAATGTAAATATTAACTATACTTTGATATTTATTGCATTCTGATTTTTTATAGGGTTATTTTATTTAAAAATATACAATTGTTAAAAAGACGTCCTTCATCAACTATAAAGTATTTATTTCACATATATACTCGTATACGAAAATGTTTACAACCCACTGAGGTGTAATTATGTTATTTAACCAATATTAATAAGTTACTCAAAGGTTAAAAACTTAATTATATTTAATAAGGTCTGCCATTTATTTTATACTCGTATATAGGTGCTGTTAATCCACTTCCTGTAATGTTAGCGTTTTGTTTCATTTAACGCGATTATCTTAGAAACTATCGTTTCGATTAGGAATTTTTTTTAGTTTTGGATAGCCCATTTATTAAGGAAGGCAATGGGCTATATAACATCTCGTTACGTATAGTAGGAGTGGAGCATCATGCAAAAATGTTACAAAAACGGGTGATTTTTTACATTTTGCGAGCTTACGTTGCATGCGCTACGTTAAAGTTACGCAATAATCATGTATAACGGAATTGTCCCTCTTGAAAAAATCTATAAAAAAGTCCATGATAGCATATATATAGCTTTTAAGAATGACTTACTACATTAGGTCTTTATCTAAAATTGCTGACGAAGTAGCGCGGATCAACTAGTTAAATAAATAACACCTATATAAGTAATAATTCACATTTTTATTTTGCGTCAAGTAATAACGTCAATGTCAATTTTATAAACGTGTATATATCATTTAAAAACTTCTTTCATATGAACGCGATCAGCTGTTTTAAAGAGTTTAGCCATGAACATTTTAACATATTTATTGTATAAAAAAAGTTGTTGATATATTTTATTTAAAAAATGTAACTCTTTTTTTGAAGTGAAAACTTGTGTTGGGGCGAAGCGAATGTCATGATTTCAAAACAGGTACTCTGTGGGAAAAGAAAGGTGAATTACTCTATGGTCGGGGATTTGGTTTGAATTATATGGAAGAGTAGATAAAACGAATGTTGTTTAACGTGCAATAATAAGAAAAACAACGGTTTGTATTTCCTTCCACAACAATAATCTGACAACAATATATCCTCGAATTAATTCAAGATCATACTTTACTCTTTCAAACAATAAAACCCCGACCACAGAGTCAATTCAACATTATTTTTCCCACAGAGTACTATTCCGAAATCATGAGACGAACTGAAGTTGAGAGGGAGATATAAGTTAGTGAAGATAGAAAGAGATGTACGATTTATTCCAGTCGTGTGGTCTAAATTACTCTTGTTTTTTTTTTTGTTAAAAGGAGATAAACTAAAGCGGTGCTTCCCAACCTTTTGAGACCATGCCGCACCTTAACATTTATTAAATTTTTGTTCACCGCATATATAATTTTTAATGTTCAAAAATAGATTTGTTCTTTTAATATGTTATTTGTTGGAAATTAAAGATACGAAGGCTACGTAACATCGACTATTTATATGCAGAGTATCAACGACGGTCAAAATTTATCCATAGGGCGTGGTTCCCAGGTTGGGAAACTAAAACTTAATTTTTCGTGGTTTATTAACATATTACTGGTTGAACGGGTACATACCACGCTGGCGTTTTTTAATTTTGCCGATATTTCGACTCCGTTGCATGGATCGGTGTCACGACGTTACTGCTGTGGGCGGTTGTGCCAAGCTGTCAAGGGCAGAATCTGTCTACCCTACGTCTGATCCTTTTATTTTTCACGGCACCCACATCCATTTTTCTGCATACTATACTCACAGCGTCACGTTTTAATTTTGCAAAATTGCGTCGTTTGTTCATTTGGCATAACTTCACCACTGGATTCCACGTATCAGTTTAAAACCACCTTCGAAACTGAAATTAGGATACTTTTTAATTTCAATGGCCTCGCGAACTAATCTCGGCATATAATGGCGGTCCGTGGAAAGAATGTTCAGGCTATGAAGTTTTGTCCAGTGTTGAGTTCCCTGCTGCAACAGTGGATAGAACTGGATAGGACAACAACACAAAAGTAAAAAAGTATCCTAATTGTGAGTGTAGTATGCCGAAAAATGGATGTGGGTGCCGTGAAAAATAAAAGGATCAGACGTAGGGTAGACAGATTCTGCCCTTGACAGCTTGACACAACCGACCACAGCAGTAACGTCGTAACCACGATCCATGCAACTGGGTCGAAATATCGGTAAAATTAAAAAACGCCATTTTGGGAAACACTGTTCTAAAGCGTGAATAATGGATAATGGATATCTTTATTTAGGTCTATTAGGTGAGTATACTATTGATTCATCATATTAAATGAGCATCGCTCGTTATGCTTTCCTGGTAGTGATCAGCGGTGAAAGTCGCGGGGCCTGTGTGTAATTTATTAACGGCCAAACACGACCAGTTTCGTTTTCACCAATTAAATTATATATCGTGTTTTTGTATTATAGGAAACCGTTATATTGATGAGTGTTAAATGCAGTCTACAATCATAGTCGGAGAAGTTTGATTGTTTGGAAACTTTTGAATTGTCAATAGTGTCCGTTGGTAATAAATCTACCACCGGTTCGGAAAGTTGATTCCGCTGAGAAGAAACCGGAAAGAAACTCAACGGTTACTCTTTTAGAGATAGTTGTGTATTTTACAATGTGTAATATTTTGCTTCTGTGAGCAACTGGAATCAAATTCAAACATATTTATCGTTCAAAATAATCTTTAACGTTATATGTCTTTTGTATTGTTTTTTTTTTATATTGCTGACAGATTAGCGTTTGACTGTGATCTCACCTGATGGTAAGTGATGATACAGTCTAAGATGGAAGCGCGCTAATCTGTTAAGAGGCGATATACCCCTCACGGTTTCTACACAGCATCGTACCGGAACACAAATCTCTTTGTTTGGCGGTACGTTTTTGCTGGTAGGGTGGTAACTAGCCACGGCCGAAGCCTCCCACCAGTCCAGACTCAGACAAATTAGAAAATACAATTTCCTAAATTCGTCCTACCGGGGATCGAACCCGGGACCTGCGCTAGCAAAGCGAATACTCGCACCACTACGCCAGCGAGGCCGTCAAATGTATGTTTTAAACATATTTCTTAATATTATGTGGAGGTAAATCCAAAATTGATTGCGGTATCTTATTAAAAATGCGTATGCTCAACTCGAGATATGATTTCTGAACCTTCTTCACTCTAAAATATGGTATTAAAAGTAAGTAAGTAGCAGCCCTTTAACGTCCCACTGCTGGGCACAGGCCTCCTCACTCCGAGGAGCGAGGGTTTTTACAGCATAGACCCACCACGCTGCTCCACTGTGGATTGGCAGGCATAGTACACAAGTGCACTCTCTATTCCTTCACTCTCATAGTCCGATGTGACGAGAATCCGACACGACCGGAGAGAGATCAGGCGCAGGACCGATGGCTTCACGGGGGTGGATCACACCGCCAACTTCCCAACTTCGGGCAAATATTGAAAAAATCTTAATAGAAAACTCAACATCGATTTTTGAATTGGCCCGACCCGGGACTCGAACCCAGGACCTCATGTCTGTGGCGGAACAATTACAAGTTTGTTTTTATTTCTTGTATTAAAATTCTGTGTTTCGTTCTTTTAGTGTGAGAATTGATATTTCTTTGAGTATTTCTCTTAAGGAAACTTGAGATCCCAATTGATATATACAGGTTCTTTTTTGTAAATGTCGTAATATATAATGCAATGAAAAAAACAAAATCCACCATTTTGCAAGTTTCAATATCAGTGTGAATAACCTTAAGAACTTCTGATTCAAATTGACTGATTCAAATTGACTGATTCAAATTGACTGATTCAAATTGGGTGGTTCCCAAAGTGGTCCAGATGGAGTGCCAAGGGGTCCACGAGAGACTCGATGGGGGTGTACAATTATTAAGTCTATGAAATTTCGTCTATTTTCAGATGTATTTTGGGAATATGCTAGTATAATAATAGCTACATGAAGCAATTTCATTAATTCAGGCAAATTGTTTTGCAAATAAGAAACATACCCGCACTGCTCTTTGAATTTGCCTTTAATAGTGAAGTTTGAGTTTGTTGTGGGCTCTTCTCAGATCAGGGCCCGAAGGAACCCTCGTAACTATAGATTGTAAGTCGTTATTTAATGTTATCATCAGTCATTCATTTAAATTTTAAATGAAAAAAAAAAGGTATTTGACGATTCATAAGTGCTGTAATAGGCCTTTTTTTTTTCTCGCTGGGAAATGCATTTGCGCACCCCTGCCACTAGGCAGGGAGTGTGGGACTCACCGGCAAGGCCAGAATACCCACTAAAACCCAGCGACACCCTCCTGACCCTGAATGTGGAGTGTCAGAGGCTCCCTTGCGCATTCACTCTGACACTCCCGGGTGCTGTAACAGGCCTACTTGAATAAAGATATTTTGGCTTTGACTTTGACTCATAATGTGAAAATTGAATTTTTTAATTTACACTCCCGAAACCCCCCCTGCAGGTGAAATTTAATAAAAGCCATTTCTAGCTGACCTCTACTCGGCAAAAGGAATATTCCTAACAAATTTCAAGTTTTCTTATGCATTTTTTTAAAGAAATTGCCTCAAACCAATCTTGTAGATGCCCTTTGAGGAACATTATTCTCTATAAATTGTTAACCGGGTTCTTCAATGCTTCTGAGAATACGGTATCGATTGGACTACGATTCGTTTTAACAATGACAGTCTTTCGAGGAGTCTAACTTGCAGAGATATGAATTACTATCGAATTGTTAAATAAAATTGGGAAAATTTATAGTGTAAGTTACTATCTAAAGGTTATGCTTTTTATTTAATCGTGAAATAAAGTCCAATAGCAGTCTGTGAGCCCCTTCGTAAGCTCACTCTTGCGAAGACTTGCCGGTTCAGGATAAATGAAAATGCCACCAGATTCTTCACTCCAACGCTCCGCCACCCACTTGTCACCAATTTACTAACTGTTGTTTGCAGGAAACCCGGAAACAGGAACAGGAATATGGTTCGCCGAAAGTGGCTATCTAATGTATGTTTTTTACGACTGAGAAACGTGCACTATTGTGACAAGCAAACGACGGGGGTTATCGATTTATTGGATAAAATCTGTTTCCTATGATTGGCGTTTTATTTATTACCAATCACAGGGACTACATTAATTACAAAAATAATTCTATTTTATGAGATGACAAATATGTGTATACGCTATAGCTGCAAACATTATATACATACTTATAAATATCGGACTCTAAGTTACAGCAAAATATATTATACAACGAACGATGTTTAACAATATCATTTAACAATTTTAGTTGAATTAAAGGGAAAAATAGATTTACAAATTAAAAGGGAAAAAAGTCGCGAACACAGTCTGCAATGACAAAAATTCTTAATTTTCCTCTTTCCTAATTAGGTATTAACTTTTAGAGATTTTGAAGGATTCGTTATAATAAGGTTACACTGTGTGTATATATATACTTATCATATTATATTAGCATTAGGTGACATAATCATGCATTTATTTTAAAGCTGCAGATTGTTTTTGTTTGTTTGGATAAATCTCAAAAACTACTGGTTCGATTGAAACATTCCTTTGGTGTTAATGAGCTTAGTAAGAAAACTAATTAAGAAATCATTCTATAATTTGAAAGAATACTTAGAAGACGAAAAAGCGTGGGAGTGAATGAATTACTCTATATGTATATAGATATAGAATAAATTTTAAATAAATATTGTAATGATGATAACATAAAAAAAACGTACACCCGACTGAGTTTGTTGTGGGCTCTTCTCAGATCAGGGCGCGAAGGAACCCTCGTAACTTTAGATTGTAAGTCGTTCATTAATGTTATCATCAGGCATTCATTTAAATAATATATAGAAAAAACGATATTTGACGATTCAAAAGGCCTACTTGAATAAAGATATTTTGACTTTGACTTTGACTATTCATCGAGGAAGGCTATGAGACATATAACATCACGTTACCACTAATAGAAGCGGAACAGCAACGAAAAATGTTGAAAAAACTGCTGATTTTTTTCATTTTGAGAGCTTCCATTACCTGCCCTGTATAAACGGTTAAAGTTACTCTACAATCATGTATTACAAAATTGTTCCGCTTAAAAATATCTAAATAATGCGCCAGCTGTCAGTGGTGTCGGTTAAACGTACTCCGTAGTAAATCTTATTAAATAAATATTAGAACCGTGAAATGTGTAGCAAAAACGAGTAAAAATGAAAGTAATAAGTGAGACGATCATGTGCTAGTGTTATAAAAATAAATACTATGACGAAAGTAAAATTATTTCCAATTTAAATACAAATCAAAACAGTGATAAAATATAGCTGTGACAAGTGTTTTCTGGACCATTAACCGAAAATAATACAGATAAATTCTAATAAAGTAATTGTACTATCGGAAAATATTAACAAATGTGTGCTAAATAGTGTAAATGTATGACGCAAGGGCATTCAAAATTTCAACGGAACTTTGAAAATTATCGCCCTCTATGTAAATATAACAGAACTATTTCAAAGACTAATCAATAAGTCGCAATGTAATGCAAGTTTTTGACACGAGATGGCAATGGTTTCACTTTAAAACATGTAACGACATTTGAAAATTTATTATAATATGTCTATACTGATTTTATTATTAAGGGAGAAAGTGCACTATTAACATTTACATTATATTATATATTATTTCATCATATATAAAGAATTCATACCTAAAACTTTCCTGAGATACCAACTAACTATTTTGACATGCTTAATAAATCGGCGTGTGGCGCAAATAGGAGCATGCACGTCTTTAATTGATGTTGTGAGTTCAATTCCTACACTAAAATAAAAATTTGTTACTCTTATATTCATTCATTATTTCTAAATTCAATTGTTAGAGATGGATCAAGAACGTAATAATGTAACGCTTCGAAGAAATATAGCTAAATCGAATTCATATGAATATCTGGATACGATGGACAGCTTATACAATATAACTGAATCTGAATCTGGGTCTAAAAGTCTAGAAATTTCAAAATGCCACGACTTACACGATATAGAAGAGATGAAATGCGAGATAGAAAAATTAAAATTAGATCTAATTTCTGCCAATTACGAAATTGATAATCTGTCTCTCGAAAATTTGTCCTTACAAAAGAAAATAACTGAACAAGACCTACTTATCAAATCCTTCAAACGTATAACGACTCACACACCATCGAAGAAACAACTAACAAATATAAATTTGTCGTCGCCCAACATTTCTTTACACAAAACATCTATAACGCCAATACAATTAGGTGGCATATCGACGAAGATTCAAGAACAGGGTAGTTCAACAAGAAATATGTATAAATCAAAATGCAGTCCAGCACAAAATATATCTACATTGAAAAAGGATGACAATCTGAAAGTTGTTGATAAAATTATTTCTGCGAATATACAACCGTCAACAAAATCAGTACATAATATTATAAAAATGACTAAATCGCATGCGACTATGGATACCGGACTCAAAAATGACACAATGAAAAGCATACAAAATAAAAATAATATGATATTTTTAAGTGACAGTAAGATTAGCTTAGGACTAGGAGTAAAAATGACGGACTATTTTAATTCTGTGAATAAGACAAATTTTGATTTAACTTGTTACACTAAACAAAATGCATTGTCAGAAGCATTACTAAAACAGTGTAAAGAGCTTTCTTTAAGTTTGACAAGTAAAGACTATGTTATTTTAATGATAGGAAATAATGACAGCAATCTGAATATCCTTTTGAACAACATTTATTCTATATTACGTACTTTATCCAACACAAATATTTTATTTATAAATGTATTTAACAACAAGTTCTTAAATGAAAATAAATTAAATTATACGTTGAAATCGCTGATTTTAGACAACTTTAAGCAGGTAAAATATATTGATATAAGTAAAAAATACTTCAGTTCTGATATCTGTCAAATTCTTCAACACGAGATTGACTGTAGAGAATATGAAAAACTGTATTTAGAGTCCATTATTAAAGCTTCGAAAATGTTTCATAATAAGCATGGCATTAACACACAACCAAAAAAAGGGACTATCCCATTCTATTTCAAAAAAATTGAAACTAACAAGAAGAATCTCAACTCAAATACTGATTTACAGCCACATAAAGGTACTATTCCGTATTATTTCCGCAAATCAAATAAAAATCCTAATAAAGTTATTAAACATAGTGGCAATAATACATATGAGGAAAAATTGGATTTTCAAAAAGATTTGGGATACTACATCAAAACATAGCGGGAGCGCTCAATAAAACAGATTATCTAAATTTAGCATTATCGGAATTTCGAGACAGGGCTATCACTATAAATGTCATATGTTTATCTGAAACTTTTTTATTACCCGGGCATGAGAAAAATCTTTGTATTGATGGTTTTCATGTAGCAGCTCATTTTTCAAGACAATACTCTAAAAGAGGCGGAGTGTGCATATTGACACGTCAATGGATTGATTATGAACCAATTGAAAACTGTTGTAATTTAGCACAGGAAAAACAGTTTGAATACTGCGGAATTTTCATAAAACAATTCAACATTGCAATAATATGCTTATATAGAACTCCTCAATCAGATGTCAATATTTTCCTTAATAGATTAAATATAATATTACACGACTTGACAAAAAAATTTAGGGAACAAAAATTAATAATTTGCGGGGACATAAACATAAATATTCTCAAAAATAATCCTTCCACGAAATTTTATAAAGAGATATTAGAAAGCTATAACCTTCTTAACAAAATAGAGTACCCCACACGCACCACGACACGAAGTGAATCTTGCATTGACCATATTATTACAAATATTAATGACTCAATAGGACAATTACATAATTTACATTTATCGGATCATAATACGGCTCAAACCTTACATTTTGACTACAAACGAAAATTGACAAACATACACAACTCTAAAATCTATAAATACAAAAGAGACTACTCTAGAAATAATATGATTTTATATGAAAATTGTATTAAAAAATTATCTTTTGCTGACGTTCTCGAAGAAAAAGAAACAAATTCAGCTTTTAATATCCTACACGACACTTTGATACTTTTTCACGGTCTGTGCTTCCCACTGGTAAAAGCTCCTTATAAAATTAATTCTAACTTTACAAATTGGATTAGTAAAGGTCTTAAAGTGAGCATCAAAAGAAAGCGTCTGTTATATTATGAATCATGTATTAAAAAAAATAAGTCAAAAGCATCTATCTACAAGAAATATTCGCAGGTATTACGTCGTTGTATTTGTTATAGTCAAAAACAATGTCATAAAAAATACGTGTGTAATGCAAAAAATATTTGTAGGGCCACATGGAACATTATTAAAAAGAAAGTAGGCCAGGAACATATTCATTCTGATATAAAATATTTAACATGTAATGGTGTACAAATAAGCAATCCTAAAGAAATCTGTAATACATTAAATAAACATTATATCTATACAGCAAATAAGCTACATCCAAATTTCAAATATTCCATTAAACATATAAATTCCTTGAATACAAATAATATGTACTGCAGACCGACAGATCCCTGGGAAGTAAAAAAAATTATCATGAATTTAAAGAACACCGGAAGTACTGGTTATGACGAATTGAATACATACTTATTGAAATGCTGTTCCGCTTACTTATCAGTTCCCATAGCTCACATTATTAATTTATCAATAGAACAAGGAATCTTCCCAGAGAGACTTAAATTGACAATTATCAAACCATTATTTAAAAAAGGTAAAAAAGATGACGTAGCCAATTATAGACCTATAGCTTTAATCCCTGTGCTATCCAAAATATTTGAAAAAATCATATTTGACAGGATATATAACTTTGCAGAGCGATTTCAAATATTATCTAATACTCAACATGGTTTCAGGAAGAATAAATCTACCAGTACCGCTATGTTCGAACTGATGAAAATCATAGTAGAAAACATTGATAAAGGTCAACTGATCAGTGTCCTTTTTCTCGATATGTCAAAAGCATTTGATCTAGTTCATCATAAAAAATTACTTAATAAGCTAGAGAGCTACGGTATTCGTGGACAGGTAAACTTTTGGCTACAATCATATCTCAGCAACAGAAAACAGAAAACTGTAATTAATAAAAAAGTGGGTACAAATATCAATACGTATGAATCTGACTATGAACAAAACAATTATGGTGTACCACAGGGCAGTATTTTAGGGCCCTTGTTGTTTCTATTATATATTAATGACCTCTCTTCAAATATACCACACCCTTCTATACTCTTTGCTGACGACACAACTGTTATTATACCATGTAAATCAGAATCGACATATGATATTGAATTAAACCAATCATTGACGAAGACGATAGAATGGTTAGAAAGTAATAACTTAACAGTTAATATCAATAAAACAAAATGTATAGAATTTCGTACGAAAAGGCGGCATAATAAATTGTTTAATATAAATTACAATAATACACCTGTTGACATTGTGAAACAAACCAAATTTTTAGGTATCAATTTTGACGAGCATTGCGATTGGAAAATACATACTGATGAAACCTGTAAAAAAATAAATAAGTTTGTTTATCCCTTGCGTCGCCTAAGACAAACAGTATCTTTGGATGCGACCCTAGCTGCTTATCATGGCTACGTTGTTTCCGTGTTACGTTACGGAATAGTTATTTGGGGATGTTCGACAGAAATAAATAGGCTATTTATAATACAGAAGAAATGTCTTAGAGGTATGTTTCTTATAAGACCAAATCAGTCCTGTAGACCACTTTTTAAGAAATATAATCTGCTAACATTATATTGTCTGTATATATATGAAGTGGCGATTTTTGTAAATAAGCATATGGCATATTTTGACAAATACGAAGATTTAGCGCAATATCACATTACAGAAAAGAAACGCGGGCATCTCTGTCTCCCCAGGTATCGTCTAACGCAAAGCTACAAGTCGCCAAATGCCATGTGTATAAAAATTCACAACAAAATTGTATCGTCGTTGAAGTTACCGGATAAACTCTCATTTAAAAAATGCCTCTTTCGATGGTTGTGTGATAAAGCATTTTATTCTATGTCCGAATTTTTTAGTGCTTAAAATTAAACAGATCGAAGCTTTAAAAACTTAATTTTTAATACCTACCCCATAATCTCAATATTATATTATACCTAATAATTATTATTAAATTGGACATATTATAAAAAAATAAATCTTAAATTTGACATACTCGTATAATCTAAAAATATATTGTAATCCATACAAATATTTGCACGCTGTAATTACAGTAGGATATGATGGATCAACTATAATTACTCCACCTATGTATATGACCCATATTCGCAAATAAAGATTTCATTTCATTTCATTTCAAATAAAAGTCCTTGATAGCATATGTCTATCTTTTAAGGTTGACTCATTATAACTTTTTTATGTTACTAATACAGCCACATAAATATCAGTACATAGATGTTAATAAGAAAATATCCATTAACCTTTGAATTAATTATCATAATAATATGTAAGTTAATGCAAATTTTTACTGTATTTTATTCACATGTTATATGTATTACAATCGCCAAATTATAATAAAGAAATACTATTACTTGTCTGCAACTACATGTATATAATAGAATTTCGAACGAAAAAATTACCCATGCTCCGAATGGGGTATACTAAAATACCCCAGTGCATTTGTATGGAAATCTGAAACATTACGGGCATACCGTTGCCCTCTATTATTAAAAAAATTGAAGAAAGTAAGTCCTCTAATACTTAATTTAGAAATGGGGGATTTGAAATCCCCCACTTCGGAGCGGCTTAGTTAAGAAACTGTGCTTAACTCCTGGCAGTGGAAAGTCTTAATAAGTCGGACTATAGATTTATTTTCGTTAACATAAAAGTTTTATTTCACTTAGTTTTTAAACTTCCTTTCACACATACATAGCATCACGCCTCATTCCCATAGGGGTAGGCAGAGACCACATTCTTCCACTTGCCATGATCCTTGCATATCTCCTTCGCTTAGAGTACTCTTGACCTGGGCCTTATTTAAAATTGGATTTGGTCCAGGAAAGTTCGCCTTCGTCTTCCCCTTCCAACTTTCCCATTCACTTTTGACTCATAAATCCTTTTTGTCAGTCTCCTTTCATTCCTTCTCTCTACATGCCCAAACCATCTAAGCATACCTTTCTCAATTTTAGTCACTAGGTCTCCTTTTATCCCATAATGTTCTCTTATCAGATTATTAGATACACATTGGCATTCATAATCTAAACAATAACAGATTTTACTTTACAACGAAAATATATCTATCAAATTAAATATATCGTGGGATATCTTTGGTATCCTTGGAGTATGAGCTAACTCAGCAGTCGCAAGCCCAGTTATAAGGGTCGGTAATTTTTTTTTAGATTTTTCAATTCGTTATCTCTTTTGAATGGAATGTCCGATTTTAATAATTTAAGAAGTATTTCACAGGTATTGAAACTGTCTTTAATAAATACCCACTAAAACCCATTGTGACCTTTGGCACCTTGATCTGGGGCACCAGATCGATGCGAATTTTATTTTTGGGACCCCGGACATTAGCAATCATGGCAGTTTAGAATAACAGCAGACGCGATGAAGAATGTATCCTGCTCACCAGCGCTGCAGCTCGCTGCAGCATCATGCTGACATGGGAGACCTTATTTGATCACGCTAAATAGATAAGCAAATTGTTTAAAAGTACGGTTGAAATCAAATAAAAAATTTCTTTCTTTCTTTCTCACTGCCCATTGCTGCTGTCTCCTTCAACCCCTCTGAAGACTCGTCCTGTAACATGGGATGAGGGAATATAGGACTCCGCGAAGGAGGAGACCTCACAATACCTACTAAAACCCAGCGGAACCCTTCTTTACCCCCCGTGTAACTAAGACACCAGAGGATCAGCTTGCGCATTCGTCATTCATTCACAAGTAAATAGATGACTCCTGTTGAAACGTTGTTTAATTGTAATAATTTTTGTGACACATCTTGTCCTGGTCTAGCTTGATTCGCGGCAGACAGGGGTGGGTCAATAAAAGACTCTTTGAAGGAAATCTTTTATTGGCCTTAAAATCTGGTTGCCGCCAAGCACTGGTGGTAGGAATTATGTGTCACTGGCCTGAATCCAGCACCCAGGTTCAGGGGTGCAATTGCAGTTGCTTGACTCTGGACGCTCTCAGGAAAATCCAAGCTGAGGGGGCTCGTTCGAACAGGTGGAGTCACTCAGCACGCGTGGTACTCCGACCTTAGAGTCACCTTGCACGTTTGGTACTTCCTAGCACTGCCGTGAACCTGAAATGCCGGAGGACAAGCATTATAGCCATGTCCTGCTTCCTGCCAGTGACTCGCCTACAAATACTACAGCGGCAGAAAACAGGACAGATTAGACATGGTATAATAAAAGTAGGGACTCACCCCAGCGGCTTAAGCGTGGCGTTACTAGTATGTCGCACAGGTCACAGATTTATTCAACCGCGCACTGTAGACCGAACAGGCAAATGCATCCGGCGCGGCGACAAGTGACGTACGAAGGACCGTGCGTTACCGCTAACAACTATTAATTCTACCTACTTATTATATTATTTTTAAGTACAACGTTACAATCTGTTGGCGAAGCTTGTTGAATAAATTCTTGAATGCATCTGACCACACATTTAAAGTTGCATCAATCCAGTGGGTCGTGATGGAAACGGTGACAAAAACTTATACAGAAAAATTATATATTTAATAGGTATAGTGGCATATCTATAGCAGTTGGACATACAGTATCGCTGACTTTTTTATCTATATTAATACCTTCTATAATGTTGTAGAACATTTTTTTGTTCTATCATCAATAGTTGGTTTACATTAATGCATTTTTATATAGGGATCTTTATTTTTTGAGACAGTAATATAGCCTATGTCGCTCAGTGAAAAGGTTTTTTGAAATGGTTGTAGTAGTTAATGTATAAAATCATTACAAAATAAATAAGTGATGTATTAACACAACTAGTACATACAAACTCACATTACATTATAAATTTCGTGTTGCAAATTATATACGTATAAAAAACACCAAACCGCACTGCCTCAATGTCGACCGCAAGGTTTCATTGCTATAATTAAGTATTAATACATACCCATGCTTTCAGGTCTATTTTTTTAAACTTTCCAATCACATTTAAAACAGCTGTTATCAGTGATTGATTAGAGATACTTTCATACTCAATTTGTATAAAGAAACAATTGTTTGTCCGTTATAAACTCTCTGGTGCAGTGGTACCAGTGCTCTGCCAAAAGAGTGCTGTCTTTTTTTTGCACTGGGAAATGCTTTTACGCACTTAGTCCAACCTGAATGGATGTGGGACTCAGCGAGGTAGGACACCTCGCAATACCCACTAAAACCCAGTGGAACTTTCTTTGTCCGTAAGTGAGATACCAGAGGTTCAGCTTGCGTATTCTTCCCTGGTACCCCGGATGATACCGACTCAGGCTTCATAGAGGCGAGAGCAGTTGCGCAGATAAGCGCCGCCTGGTATCCCGCTTCCTTCGGCGGTGTGACGGAACATCTACTGCATTCTCTATCTCGCTCGTGGGCCTCCTTTAGCGAGATAACAGTTTCGCAGAAGAGGGCCACCTCCGCCCAACCTCTCTCACTTGACAGCATTGCGCCTACAGTGTTCTCAAGCGGGAGATCCCCGCCGAGCAGCGTCACCAAGCGGTGCCGCTGAGGTCACGAGTCTGCGCATTCTGCCACAGTGTGATGTGCTGAGTCGATAACTGCACCACACTCGTGGCAAGCAGACGACTCCTATCGGCCAATTCGGTGCAGGAACTTTCCAAAGCAGCCATGGCCTTTCATAACCTGCACCAGTCTGTAGGAAAGCGTCCCGTGCATCCTGGAAAGCCATTGCTCCAGGTGAGGACGGATCGCCTCTACAGTGACCATGCCCGCTGCTGGGGTCTCAAGCCGAGCTGTCTAACCCATGAATCGCATAATTTCTTACATTTTCTAAGTCACTAGCGGTGTTACCTGTGTTTTTTGATTCAGTTATTCCGTTATTAGTGCAAGTTTACGTCGCGAATGGAGATCGGGCCTCCACAAGGCCTGATCTTGCGCCGCCTGGCTCCAGCTGCTACCGGAATCTGCCTACACGGCGCCGTCCGGTGCGGAGTCGCGACTCCAGCACCTTCGGTCCTCGACGTCCATCGGTCCTTCGAACTATGTGCCCCGCCCGTTGCTACTATATCGGCAACTTTGGTTCTATTACGGATCTCTTCATTTCTGATTCGATCACGTAGAGAAACTCCGAGAATAGCCCTCTCCATCGTACGCTGAGTGATTCAGAGCTTCCGCATGAGGCTCATAGTCAGCGACCACGTCTCAGAACCGTAGGTCATCACTGGCAACACGCACTATTCAAAGACTTTGGTCTTCAGGCACTGAGGAATATTGGACGAAAATATCTGGCGTATCCCAGTGTAACTTGTTTACTGCTTCTTCCAGTTCGAAGATCTTTTCGTCGGTCCTCAAAGTGCGAATGGAGTATGTATCACAAATATCAAATCAAAGGGTGAATGGTAATTTGGTGAAACACGTTCTCAGTAAGAGACTACGACTCGAGATGACTATATGCCAAATTTCAATTCAATCTGGTGAATATTTTTGGAGGTTTAATAATGAGTACTCGTTTTTATCCTTTACACCCAGATACAATATTAGGCAACTCGTTCTTCTTGAGCGTCTACGTAGTCTACGTTAAAAAGTAGCATATGTCCTATCTAGACTATCTGTGTACCAAAATACAAGGCGGCGCATGTTTACACATCTCCCACCTCTGTGAATCTTCCACCGGACTCATCCGGGTCACTAGGGCAAAATGCGAAAGCTGAACACCCTGTGCCTCACTAATGGATGAAGAGAGTTCCGCTGGGCTTTAGTGGGTATTGCGAGACCTTCCGTCGCCGAGTCCCACACTCCTGACTGGTCATCGGTCAGGGTTAGTGCGTAAATTGCATTTCCCAGCGACAACAAAAAAGCTCGGCTCAAGACACAGGATACTTAGTCTATTTTGGAAACATTATCAAATTAAATTAACCTAACTAATTTAAGTGTTATAAATAATTGAAATAAAAGAGTAAACTCTTAATTACAACCTAACAAGATTAAATTTTCCTTAAACGGAGTGAGAATTTATTGAAAATTCATTAACGGTACGCGATCACGTCTCGGCTGCCAATACAGTGCTACGACACACATAATGACCGGTCGTTCCAGTTTCTTAACTTGTTTAAGGAAGTTCAAGTATGAATTAAGGTTTCAAATTCAATACTTGAAAATCACATGCTCTGGATATTCATAGTTTCATGTAATCCAATATATAATACTAGCTGAACCCGCGACTTCGTCTGCGTGAAATGTTTTTTGTGTTGCAATTTCATTAATGCAGGCAAATTGTTTGACAAATATGAAACATGACCTCTAGGCGAAAGGAATATTCCTTCCAAATTTCAAGTCTCTACGCCTTATGGTTCCAGAGATATCGTGATGAGTCAATAGATATCTGGATATCTCTTATATATGTCGGAGAATAATAAAGAGAACGGAGAAGCATAAAGCACAGGGGCGTAGTGTTCTCCGCCGACATCGTTACTAATTGGATCCATTATTTGGGCGTTCATGGGTAATGTTGGTGCAATTAATTAACTCGGATTATAATGTTCAATCACTTAATGTTCCTGATATCAATTTACACAAACTAATTAACACTAATAGCTAGGAACGCGGCAGTTTCAATAGTCGACCACTCCGGCCGACCGCCGCTCGAGAACTGCCGAGAGACGGGCCGGACTGCCACTTATTAACTCTGTCCCCACGCCGATACAAACATGGCGCCAGCGTTCCACAGACTATTACACACGGACTAGCGATCCATAGACTCTTGCACTGCGACATATATATATAAATTATGTTTCACACAAAGACTACTGAACTGATTTCAAAAATATTTTCACCATGAGAAGAAAGCTGCATTTTCACACACTATATAACTTTCTCAAAAATAATAGGGATCTCTAATAAAAATGCATTAATGTAACCCAAGATGGGATAAAATTGGTTACAAAAATACTGTCATCGGATGCGCTGCTTAAACTATTGATGATAGAGCCAAAAATTTTCTACAATATTATAGAACGTATTAATATTTACAAAAATGTCCACGATATCATGTTATGCCACTTTATTAGAAATTAAAAAAAGTATCGACAATAATCAAACCATATTATTCATACCTCTGTATTAATCCTTATCCCATTGAATTTATCCCATTTCAGATGGATTCAAAATTTATTTAACAAACTTCGTTGACAGGTGTGTTCCAAAAACTATTACAATTTAACAACATATTAAAAGGAGTCGCAGTGCCCATCTATTTACTTGTGAACTCCTGATATCTCCTCCTAAATCTGATCCTCTGGTGTCTTAGTTATGGATGAAGGGTGTTCCGTTGGGTTTTAGTGGGTATTTCGAGGTCTCCTGTCTCGCTGAGGTCAACATTCTCACATTCAAAAAGTAGGAGACAGCAGCATTGGACAGTGAGCAGGATACATTCTTCATGGCGTCTGCTGTTCTTCTAAACTGAAATGATTGCTAATGTCCGGAGCCCCAGAGAATAAACTCCCCATCGAACCTCTAGTGCCCCAGGTCAAGGTGCCACGACTCCCGATGGGTTTTAGTGGGTATTGCGAGGCCTCCTCCTTCGCTAAGTCCCACATTCCATCTTACAGAACGAGGTTTTGGAGGGTTTAAAAGATACAATAACAATGGGCAATGAGCAAGAGACGTTCTTCTGCGCGTCTGCTGTTCTTCTAAGCTGCCATGATTTCTAATATCCGGGGACCCAGAGAATACAATTCCCACTGAACCTCTGGTGCCCCAGATGAAGGTGCCGCGGGTCTCGCTGGGTTTTAATGGTTATTGCGAGGCCTCCTCCCTCGCCAAGTCCCACAATCCATCTTACAGAACGAGGTTTTGGAGGGTTTGAAAGAGACAGCAGCAATGGGCAGTGAGCAAGAGACGTTCTTCTGCGCGTCTGCTGTTCTTCTAAACTGCCATGATTTCTAATCTCTGGTGCCCCAGATTAAAGTACCACGAGTCCCGATGGTTTTTAGTGGCTATTCCTAGGCTTCCTTTCTCGCCAAGTCTCACATTTCACGTCAGGGGGGAGGATACGTTCTGCATCGCGTCCGCTGTTCTTCTAAACTGCCATGATTGATAATGTCGGGGGGCGCAAGGTTGCAAGGTGCCATGGATCCCGATGGGTTTTAGTGGGTATTCATTCTTTCAAGTCCCACATTCCTGATTCAAAGTACCATTGCGCCAGCGAGGTCTTCAAATACCTTAATAGAGTTGGCTTCGAAGACGAAATTACCTATTAAACACTATTTATTAGATGCAACACCTTAATGGCGATAAATGTGTAGCCTTTCAATCAAAAGTGAGCTTAGTAAACTGTGCAATAATTTGACATACTTTGTGCATGTTACTTTTGCAACCGATTAAATCTTTGACTCGGGTATAATCGCTCACAAGATTATGACTTAGCACTTTCGATAAGATTTGAACTCTTAGAAAAGTGCAGTTTTATTAAGGTTTTGAATATTTTGAAGTGGAGCTTCTTATGACACAGTAGACCAATCATTACATGTCACGTTTGGAAAAGTGTCTTTACTTTCATCTCCTACTTCAACCCTCTTTTTATCGGAATAAAGCCTATGACTGCCTCATTGGTCTAGTGGTTGGCATGTTCGACTACAGACATGGGGTCCTGGGTTCGAGTCCCGGGTCGAGCCAATTCAAAAACCAATACTGAGCTTTCTATTAAGGTTTCCTCAATATTTGCCCGAAGTTGGAAAATTGATGGTGTGATCCACTCCCGTGTCTCGGAGAGTACGTTAAGCCGTCGGTTCTGCGCCTGATCTCTCTCCGATCGTATCGGATTCACATCGGAGTATGAGAGTGAAGGAATAGAGAGTGCACTTGTGTACTATGTCTGCCAATCCGCACTGGAGTAGCGTGGTTGGTCTATGCTCTAAAAAACCTCTCTCCTAGGAATGAGGAGGCCTGTGCCCAGCAGTGGGACGTTAATGGGCTACTAGAAGAAATAAAGACAAACTTGTAATGCCATATTATAATGTGAAGGTTCAACAATTATTTGAACCATAGAGATGTTTGGACTTGATTCCAGTTGCACACGGAAGCTAAGCATCTATAACCAACAAAATTATATTTAAAGGTGTAAACAACCTTCCGAACTGGTGGTAAATTTGTTATCAACGGACAGACCATTCACGATTTAGAAGAACTCATTGAGCCTAGATTTGATATCTTCGTAACAGACCACATAAAAATTTCTTCTTGGTTCTCTATGGCGACGTTGATGTCACCTTTTGATCGACGTAAATATGTTGCTGGAGAGCATTGACGGCGCGATGATCTCGTCTGAGAGATGTTAGGCGGGAATAGCCCTCTTCTGCGAGATAATAGTCTCACTAAAGTTGGCCCACAAATCACAGAGGGAGATTGCAGCTGAAGCTTCGTCTCTTGTTCCCGCTCTCGAGAAATCTCTGGTGTTTCACTGACTGACGTCGATTTCCGCAGACTTTTTGAGAGTATTGTGAGCCCTACACTCCTGGGCCACTTGGGTTGGAGTAAGTGTGAAAAATAAAAGGTTTCCTGTCCGTAGGTCCTGCGCTTGATCTCTCTCGTGTCTTGTCAGATTACCGTCATATCCCACTGTGAGAGTGAAGGAATAAATAGTACACTTGTGTAGTATGCCTGACAACCTGCAGTGGAGCAGCAAGGTGGATCTATGTTATATAAACCCTCTCTTTTATGAGTGAGGAGGACTGTGCCCAGCAGTGAGACGTTAATGGCCTGCTACAGATGAGTAGTGTAGTGGGTTTATGCAATAAAATCTTTTAGTAAGATCTTTATCCAATTGTGGACTCTTGATATACGCATACTTATACTTATGTAACTGCCTCATTGGTCTAGTGGTTAGCATGTTCTACTACAGACATGAGGTCCTGGGTTCGAGTCCCGGGTCGGGCCAGTTCGAAATCGATACTGAGTTTTCTATTAAGATTTTCTCAATATTTGCCCGAAGTTGGGAAGTTGGCGGTGTGATTCACCCCCGTGCCTCGGAGAGCACGTTAAGCCGTCGGTCCTGCGCCTGATCTCTCTCTCCGGTCGTGTCGGATTGCCGTCATGTCGGACTATGAGAGTGAAGGAATAGAGAGTGCACTTGTGTACTATGCCTGCCAATCCGCAGTGGAGCAGCGTGGTGGGTCTATGCTCTAAAAACCCTCTCTCACATGAGCGAGGAGGCCTGTGCCCAGCAGTGGGACGTTAATGGGCTGCTACATTATACTTAAGTAACAAGTATTATATTTTCCTATATCTATCGGTCTTTGTATACTGTTAATATCTAACAGTTTTGAAGCAGTTCCTATCTATCTATATGATACTATAGTATTGTCTTAACTCGGGCAATCGGTAATACACGCATCTCTTTCTTTTTCAGTTACAATGTGTATCTATTTCGCTTCTTGTTACGCAACATATGCGTGGAGATAAGACCAGACAATACAAAAATCAGTTACAAAGTGACCGTTACTAACGATGCGTGTGTCGCGTTTAAGGTCTTTAACATTTCTTCTGGTATTTTATAATCTGTGAGTGTTTATTGGTGATTATTTGTGTTTTTGATTATATAAGTGATGTGAAAACCCTTGAGGTAAGTTTTAATTTTTAAGATATGAGCCTATGAATACAAGACGGACTTTTTTCACTATCTCAAAGTTTAGCGCAACATTACGCTAACCCAGAGTCTTAATTTAATAAATAAAAGATAACATTGTATAGTTTAACTATTAGCAAACATAAAAATTATAACATTTGGTAGTCTTTTATGGACATTTAAGTCCCAAGAGCCTTTTTATACATAAATGCTGATATCATAGAATCATTGGAAAAATATTCTCATGGCATACACGAGTATAATGAAGTAATACAAATTCGGTCAACCTTTTAGGTTCAGAGGTTATTTTAACCGTCGTTGAAGCAATGCTTTGTGCACGATTTAACTGTCGTATATCTGAAAGCTTAACTAATAGTTATATTACGAAAAAGATGGAAGTGTTATTAATGGTGATCATTTCATAAACGCAATATGTTATTAGCAGTGTAACCGTTTTGCAAAACATAAATCCGCTTGAAATTGTACAATTACTACAAGGTTTGTCTTTCTTTATTGCTGATAGGTTAACGCTTGTTGTCACACCCTGATGGTAAGTTCTCGGGGGCGATCCCTCTTGGGAGCTCCGAGCGGAGGTTCTTTCGGCTACCAGTATCGAACAGCTGCAAGGGACAGATGCTAGCGAAATCCAGAGAATCAGGACTCTATCCGACAGGGCCCTGATTGAAAGATGGAAAGAGGACCTAAGGTCGTCTGAGGCGGGCGTGGTCACTGTTGCGGCGACCCGTCCCAGCTTGGAGGGTTGGCTTGCTAGACGTCACGGTTCTCTGCCCTACAGGTTGATACAGGTGTTAACCGGACACGGGTGTTTTGATAAGTACCTGCACCAGGTTGTGGGCTGTTTGGAGTCTCCTGCCAGCCGAGTGTGCGGAGCGGCAGTTGACTCAGCGCACCACGCTCTAGCAGAATGTTCGGCTTGAGCACCACAGCGCCATCTTATGGTATCCCTGGTTGGAAGTGACCTCTCTTTGTCGGGCGTAGTTGGTGCTATGCTCGGTGGGAAGTCACGTTGGAGAGCTGTGTCCTCCTTTTGTGAGTCTGTCATCTTGCAGAAGGAGGCATTAGAGAGGGAAAGGGAAATTGCGGTCGGTGCTCGCCCCGGCCGCCGGAGGAGAAGGGGTGCCAGAAGGCGCAGTTTTGCCCGTTTACTTCCCATTCCTTGAACCCTTGAGTCGGATTCATCCAGAGTGCCAGAGCTGAATCCGTCAGCGAACATCTGGCCCCCAGCATACGGATGAAGAGAGTTCCGCTGGGTTTTAGTGGGTATTTTTGTGCAGCCAGCGAGTCCCACACTGTCGGATGGAGTAAACTTTATTAAGTTCCAAACAGCTTGTTATAACACAAAAAGTTGACCTGAAAATTCAAGAGATACAAAGGCTTTCTTGCTGAAGTTTTTATAATTAATAAACTTATCTTAGATGTACTACAAAAAAAGTCTCGTTTCGTAAGCTTTATCTTTTGTTTTGATTTCATAGATGGACTCATTCGCGTTACAAAGACAATGTCAATTGTAAATCTGATCTAAGTTTGTCTCTTTGACGCGATAATCTCAGGAACTAATCGTCCAATTTGAAAAATTCTTTCAGTGTTAGATAGTCCATTTATCGAGTATTTTTTCCCCTTTTGAGAGCTTCCGTTGCGTGCCATGTGTAAACGGTTAAGATTTCGCAAAAATCATGTATGGCAGTATTGATCCCTTTTAAAAGTTATAAAATAAAGTTTAGGACAGCATATATCTATCTTTGAAGGTTGGCTCACTGTAACCTTATTTATGCTAAACAAATTTGTTCGCTATCTCTTTTATGAGGTGTAGACAAAGTTGTGTGTATCAGCTAGTCTCGCAAAAGTCGTGTATGACAGAATTGTTCCTCTTTAAAAGTTCTAAAATAAAGTATAGGACAGCATGTGTCTATCTTTGAAGGTTGGCTCACTATAACCTTTTTTATGCTAAACAAATTTGTTCGCTATCTATTTTATGAGGCGTAGACAAAGTTGTGTGTATCAGCTAGTATCGCAAAAGTCGTGTATGACAGAATTGTTAGTCTTTTAAAGTTCTATAAAATAGTCCAGGACAGCATATGTTTATCTTTTAAGGTGTGCTCACTCACCTTTTTTATGCTGTACAAATTGGTTCGCTATCTATTTTATGAGTTGTAAACAAAGTTGTGTGTATCAGTTAGTCTCGCAAAAATCATGTATGACAGAATTGTTCCCCTTTAAAATTTCTAAAAAAATCTCCAGCACACTATATGTTTATCTTTTAAAGTTGGGTCACTATAACCTTTTTTATACTAAACAAATTTGTTCTCTATCTCTTTTAGGAGATGTAGATTGTGTGTATCAGCTTGTCTCGCAAAAGTCGTGTATGACAGTATTGATCCCTTTTAAAATTTCTAAAAAATAGTCCAGGACAGCATATGTCTACCTTTGAAGGTTGGCTCAGTATAACCTTTTTTACGTCGAATACTTTGACTTACGATCTAAAGACAAAGAGATATGGTACCGTACCATGTAGACGAAACCGATTCAATCTTAGATTGACAATTGTTCTCTAAAACGCCAGGATGCTGTGCATATCCTAAGAATGCGGTCCGGACATATTCCATCAAATAAGTTCCAATTTCTGATGGGACAAGTTCCTACACCTAATTGCCCTGAGTGTTGCAGACCAGAAGATCTGTTTCATATTTTGATGGAATGTGTTCGACACGCGACAGAGCGACATGAGATTATGTCCTGGATTCCTACACTTCGGAAGGTTGGTGGCTGTAACAGCGCCTTGGCTCACCCTTTTGCGGCGATGGCCAAGGTTCTGTTACAGCTATATAAAAAAGGACTCCGAAGTATGTAATATTATTTATTATTAGTATATTGTTTAGTGGTATTTTTATTGCATTAGATATGTAAATGGAGGACTGTACGGAGCGTCTTAGTCCAATTTGGACCAAGCTCCTTTAAATTTAGATTTAAAAAAAATAAAATTTGTTCGCTTTTTATTTTATGAGGTGTAGACAAAGTTGTGTATATCAGCTAGTCTCGCAAGAGGCGTGTATGACAGAATTGTTCCTCTTTAAAAGTTCTAAAATAAAGTTTAGGACAGCATATGTCTATCTTTGAAGGTTGGCTCACTATAACCTTTTTTATGCTTTACAAAATTGTTTGCTACCTATTTTATGAGGGGTAGACAAAGTTGTGTGTATCAGCTAGTCTCGCAATAGTCGTGTGTGACAAAATTGTTCCCCTTTAAAAGTTCTAAAATAAAGTTTAGGACAGCATATGTCTATCTTTGAAGGTTGGCTCACTATAACCTTTTTTATGCTTTACAAAATTGTTCGCTACCTATTTTATGAGGGGTAGACAAAGTTGTGTGTATCAGCTAGTCTCGCAATAGTCGTGTGTGACAAAATTGTTCCCCTTTAAAAGTTCTAAAATAAAGTTTAGGACAGCATATGTCTATCTTTGAAGGTTGGCTCACTATAACCTTTTTTATGCTTTACAAAATTGTTCGCTACCTATTTTATGAGGGGTAGACAAAGTTGTGTGTATCAGCTAGTCTCGCAAAAGTCGTGTATGACAGAATTGTTTCCCTTTAAATGTTCTAAAATAAAGTTTAGGACAGCATGTGTCTATCTTTGAAGGTTGGCTCACTATAACCTTTTTTATGCTAAACAAATTTGTGGTGCTGAGGCATTACGAATTTTGCCATAGAATTGTAAAAGATGAGTATGGTTGAAAGTTTCACTTCCAATAACTCATGAACATTCTTTTGTCGACATAACTTTTACTTTAGTGAGACGGAACCCATTGGCGAGCCTAAAATATGCTAATTGGTATGCGACAGAAATAGAAGAACTTTCGTTCAGGGGAAAGTGGAATCGCGCAGGTGTCTGACGAGTGGCTTGTACATTCAGATGTATTACACGGGTCAACACACTTAACTTGAACTTTAAAATGTATAAATTAAGTAAAAAAATCTACCTTAAACGCTTTTCCGTCAAACCTGTAACGATGATGTTTAAATTACTGCGTATGTAACGAATTTACGACGCATGCGCGCCTGTTTTCTACATTAACTCTTCTTACGATTCATTAGAACTTATTTTCTTTAGTTTATTGTAAAACTAGCAGACCCGACAGACTTCGTTCTGTCAAAAAGATTTGGAATGTGACAGATTTCAGTTTTACGAATGATTTTCGAAAATCAAATCAAATCAAAATATCTTTATTCAAGTAGGCATATTACAGCACTTTTGAATCGTCAAATTATATTTTTTTTTCCACACTCTGATTCTAATATACGTCTGATGATGGTACTCAGGAACGGCTTAAAATCTAAAGATCGGAGAAGAGAACCCACAACAAACTCAGTCGGGTATTTTTTTTGTTACCATCATCATTACAATATCATATTAGGTTACTATATTTTAGTTAAAATTAGAGCAATTCGTTCACTCCCAGGCGTTTCTATCGTCTAAGTACTCTTGCTAATTATAATACGATTTTTCTATCAACTTTCTTTTAACAAAGAGTTTGAATTTATTAATTGACATCTCCAGAACGTCTTGTGGGAGTTTATTATAGAAATGTATACAGTTACCCTTGAATGAGTTGTTAATTTTATGCAGCCTACTAGAATTTACAACAAGTTTGTTTTTGTTTCGTAAGTTATGTGATGTGCATTCACTCTTTTTATTAAAAGAGTCAATGTTTTTGTGTACGTACAACAAATTTTCTAATATGTATACGCAGTGAACTGTCATTATGTTAACTGCCTTGAAATTAAATTACAGCAGTACTAAATATCTATAGGTCGTACATTTTTGTGACTATTCAATTGATTTTGATCTTTGTGCAGCAGTGATAAAGTGCAAATTGACTCTTTGACGTTAGGAACATACCTACATTGCTTAGACAACTGTGAGAAAAAATTGTCAAAATTGACCCAGGCGTTGTTGAGCTATGCTTACCAACACATTTTTCGATTCATTTTTAACCGACTTCAAAAAAAAGGAGGAGGTTATCAATTTGTTTGTATTTTTTTTATATTATAGATATTATTAAGTTTCGCAGATTTATTGTGTCTTTGATTGCATAACTTATTTTTAGGCTAATGTTTACGTTTGTGTTAAACGGCCTCATTGGTCTAGTGGGTCGAGTCCCGGGTCGTGCCAATTCAAATTCCAATTCAAAATGTCTTTATTAAAGTAGGACAATTACAACACTTTTGAAATTATGTCTCATAATGGTATCTAAGAATGAATTAAGATCTAAAGTTACAAGGGTTCCCGAGAAGAGCCCACAACAAACTCAGTCGGGTAGAATTAAAAAAATGACTTTTCTATTAAAGATTTTCTCAATATTTGGCCGAATTTGGGAAGTTGACGGTGTAATCCACATCCGTGCCTCGGAGATTACGTTAAACCGTCGATCCTGCGCCTGATCTTTTTCCGGTCGGATTTCGTCGTGTGTACCTACTATACCTGCCAAACCGTAGTGGAGCAATGTGGTGGTCAAACTCTCCTATGAGTGAGGAGGCCTGTGCCCAGCAATGGCACGTGGCTGCTTCTTTTCTTTAAAGTTTGTTTGTTACGTAGTCGAAGCTAGTTATTGATTCAATATCTAATTTTATTTCATATTATTTTAAATTTTAGTAGCTACAGTTTTGTCCAACTTTCGATCCCGGTCTGATGAATAATTCTATACGCACCACGGGACGAAAGTATGGCATTGCCACCCGCCTTTTTATCACAATTACCAAGACGGAGACGATGTCATACTTTCGTCCCTAGGTGCGTAATATAATATTATTGAAAATTATCTGAATTTATAGACTTTCTATTTTAACTATGAATATTGAATTCGAATTGAAGTAATTAGTAAATATCTAAGACATACGTTTATTTTGGTTATTATATATGTCGGAGTGGAAGAGTCTGTGGATCGCTGGTCCGTGTGTAATAGTCTGTGGAACGCTGGCGCCATCTTTGTATCGGCGAGGGGGCAGTCAATAAGTGGCACTCTGGCGCGTCTCTCGACAGTTCTCGAGTGGCGGTCGGCCGGAGTGGTCGACTATTGAAACTGTCGCGTTCCTAGCTATTAGAGGTAATGAGTTTGTGTAAATTGATATCGGGAACATTATAATCCGAGTTAATTAACAAAGTGTTTGATTGCACCAACATTACCCACGAACGGCCACAGAATAAGAAATGAAATAATAGATTCAATTAATAACGATGTCGGCGGAGAACCCTACGCCCTTGTGCTTTATGCTTCTCCGTTCTCTCTCTTATTTTCCGACATATAAATAGGTGTATTCATTTATATCGCATCAACAAAAAAATAAGCTTCTAACTCTAGAAGTAACCTCTATCCTTTCTCAGACTTTAGACTATCTGTGTACCAAATTTCATTTGAATCTGTTCAGTAGTTTTGTCGTGAAAGCGGGACAGACAGAGCTACTTTTTCGCATATATAATATTAAGTATAGCAAGGATTTTATTTTCAATACAACTGTTTAAAAATTAATGTAATTGACTCCAGTTTTGACTTTTGACTTTATTAGAAACAGTTTCATTATGCATAATGACTCGAAACTAGTTTAACTGTAAATTAGATATTCAGATAATTTATTATTAATAAAGTCACGTACAAAATGAAGGTAGTAATATTTATGTTTGATAGTTAACGCCCATATCCTTTAATATATTTTGAGTACGATGTAAATGTAGTTTGTAACTAACTGGACTTTTAAATCGACAAATATTGTTTGTAGTACGGTTTATTAGTTCCAATGATGATATTAGGGATCGATTTAGAATCTTGAGTTACGAGGATTCCTATCTTGAAAATTTATAATCTATTTTAGTGAATTGTTAGTTGAATAACTTTGTTGTTAGAAATTTAATTAATGTCATAAATTATTATATAACTAAAATATACAATTAACCATGATAACATTATATCGAACCTTAACATGAATACAGAAATGGATGGGTGCCCATAAGGCTGGCAGCGTGACCTCTTTGGACAGCGGTACTTATACGCTGTCCGAAGTACCACCCGGTCTTAGGGTCACTTTTAGCCTCAGGAGCCCACGAGCCCAATGTCTCCACGCCATAAGACACAAATATGTGTTCTAAAGCAAGTCTCTCATATTTGCGCCTCTGGGCGTTTTCAGCTAATGACGCCGCCGCTCCCGCTGATTTGGAGGTAGCGTCAATGTGAGATGGTGCAAGTATCAACACATGTAGCATCTCACACCAACGACCTTCCTTATTTTCCAAGGCATCAACTCTCTTACCATCATCACGTGCAATTCCATTCGGCTCGAGAATAGCCGGAACGTTAATAGTGACAAGGGTCCTTCTGATGATGTCGTTGATGCCGCCGTGACCAGCACTACGAAGACAAGACAGACCGTGGTGACCGAGTTGATTTACCCACTCACCACATTTACAACGATGGGGCTCTGTTGTTTTCACACCCAGACATAGACACGTAGATAAAGATAGTCTTGTCTAACAAGGCACCTACCGATGCAGATGGAAGCGCATTTAGCCAGAAACCTGACTTGCGTTCAGAAACAGCAAGGAGGCAAGCCCTCTCTGTTAGATTTTTAGATGTTTGTAATAGATTAAAAGATACAGTTTTACAGAGGGGTTCGTCCCATTTTTGAGAAGATAAAATATTTGGTAAATTTTGACTTGGACATGCTAAAAACCAAGCAATTTTGGCATCTTCTAAATAAATGTTATTAATTCTATTATATAAATCATTGCCAACGATATTCTTTACTAAATTTTGGGTACTGCATGAAGAAGGCAAAAAAGCCGGTAAAGCCACACTTGAAATTTTGCGGAAAAGTTTAGTTAGTTATAAATGGCTTAAATCAATATCTGAACTAATATTATAAAGAGGAAACATTTGTGTTTTTGTATGTATGTTTGTAATGTTCTCACACGAAAACTACTGGACCGATTTAAATTTTTTTTCTACTATTAGAAAGCTGCATTTTCACTGAGTGACATAGACTATATTGCGTATACAAAAAAAATACAGATCCTTATTAAAATGCATTAATGTAACCCAAGGTGGGAAAAAATTGGTCACAAAAATTTGTCATCGCATGCGCCGTGAAAACTATAGAAGATAGAACAAAATAATGTCCTAGAATATTATAGAACGTATAAATATCTACAAAAAAGTCTGGGATACCATATATCCACCTACTGTAGTTATGCCATTATAACTACTTTTTTATATTTTAAAGGTTTAAATTGCCGATAATAATATTCATAACTTGTATTAATCTTTAGCCTATGTAATGATTTGTTGTTAAAGACCGTTTCACTACCTGTAAAATACTTTTTAAATTATAAAAATCGGACATTCCATTCAAAAGATTTAAAAACTGTCAAGAAAAGAGTAGCGACACTTATAACTGGGCCTGCGACTGGTGAGTTAACTTATATTCCAAGGATGCCAATGATATCCAATATACGACGTGACGAGACGTGGTCGCTGCCTATGGGCCTCATGCGGAAGCTCAGAGTCACTCAGCGTGCGATGGAGAGGGCTATGCTCGGAGTTTTGCTACGTGATAGAATCAGAAATGAAGAGATCCGTAGTAGAACCAGAGTCACGGACATAGTCCTACGAATCGCGACCCTGAAGTGGCTATGGGCGGGGCACATAGTCCGACGGACCTATGGACGTTGGGCCCCGAAGATGCTGGAGTGGGGACTCCGCCAACTTCTCAACTTCGGGCAAATATTGAGAAAATCTTATTTGAAAATTCAATATCGATTCCGAATTGGCCCGACCCGGGACTCGAACCCAGGACCTCATGTCTGTAGTCGAACATACTATCCACTAGACCAATGGGGCAGTTCAATTATAATAATATAAAAAATATACATTTGAAATTGAAAAATGTTTACATAAGCATGGCTGGCTCAGAGGTGCGAGTCGCTTTGCTACCAGAGGTCCCGGGTTCGATCCCCGGTGGGGCGAATTTGGAGATTGTATTTTCTAATTTGTCTGAGTCTGCCAGCAAACTTGTACCGCCAAACAAAGAGATTTGTATTCCGGTACGATGCTGTGTAGAAACCATAAGGAGTATATCGCCTCTTACCAGATTAGCGCGCTTCCATCTTCGACTGTATCACTTTCCATTAGGTGAGATCACAGTCAAATGGCTTAACTGTCAGCAATAAAAAAATTGAACGGCCCCTAATCTGAAAGGAAGTTATACACTAAGGGATATAAAATTTTTATGTTAACGAAAACAATAGAAAAATACATAAGTAAGTAGCAGCCCATTAACGTCTCACTGCTGGGCACAGGCCTCCTCACTCCGAAGAGAGAGGGTTTTTAGAGCATAGACCCACCACGCTGCTCCACTGCGGATTGGCAGGCATCGTACACAAGTGCACTCTCTATTCCTTCACTCTCATAGTTCGATGTGACGGTAATTCGACACAACCGGAGAGAGATCGGGCGCAGGACCGACGGCTTTACGTGCTCTCCGAGGCACGGGGGTGGATTGCACCGCCAACTTTCCAACTTCAGGCAAATATTGAGAAAATCTTAATAGAAAACTCAATATTGATTTTTGAATTGGCCCGACCCGGGACTCGAACCCAGGACCTCATGTCTGTAGTCGAACACGCTAAACACTAGACCAATGAGGCAGTCAGAGAAATACATATATAGGAACAAAGTTTGTGTTGTATATCACCTTCGCCTTACCTTGGTGTTGGCAAACTTCGAAAATTGATGTTGCATTTTGTAATGGGAAACGATTTACGTAATATTAGTGCTGTGACGTCACGAAGGTTGTGCCATTACGGTAATAGCTGCTCCGTTAAATGCCCTTGTAAATGAATGTGTGAGAACATAGCCAGTACGACTCCATTTTTAACACGCTTTTATTAACTCCACCTATATATTTATAAGGGAATATTTCGACCGTTCCTACCTATAAACAGTTAGTAAGTAGCAGCCATTTAATGTCCCACTGCTGGGCATAGACCCACCACGTTACGCCACCGCGGATTGGCAGGCATAGTACATAAGTGCATTCTCTAATCCTTCACTCTCATAGTCCAGCAGTGGACGTCCATTGGTTGAAGCGACGACGACGAGGTAAGTAGCAGCCCATTAGTTTCCCACTGCTGGGCACAGACCTCCTCACTCATATGAGAGAGGGTTTTTAGAGTACAGACCCACCACGCTGCTCTACTGCGGATTGGCAGGCATAGTACACAAGTGCACTCTGTAATCCTTCAGGACCGACGTCTTAACGTACTCTCGGAGGCACGGGGGTGAAACACACCGCCAACTTCCCAACTTCGAGCAAATATTGAGAAGATCTTAATAGAAAACTCAATATTGAGTTTTGAACCCACGACCTCATGTCTGTAGTTGAACATGCTAACCATTAGACCAATGAGGCAATTCATGAGATAAACAGTCAACTTTCAAAATATTCTTTATTCAAATAGGCTCAAAAAACACTTTTGAATCATTAGTAGTTTGTCCGTTGGTAACAAATCTACCACCGGTTCGGAAAGATGATTCCGATGAGAAAAAACCGGCAAGAAACTCAACGGTTACTCCTTTAAACATAGTTATTGTACACTACAATGTGTTTAGCTTTCTTGTACAAATGGAATCAAGTCCAAACATCTTTGTCAGTTAAATAATCTTCAATATTATATAATATGCTTTTAGTAATAGGAAAGTTTTTAACATATTTCTTAATGTGGAGGCAAAATGCCTGTCAACAGGCAGTGAAGCGGCATGGTGGCTCTAACAACCCTATCTCCTATGAGTGACGAGGCCTGTGCCCAGGAGTGGGACCTTAATGGGCTGCTACTTTTATGAATTGTTCTCACATTTATTATTTGTTGAGGAATATATGAAATGTTTGTAACTAACGTATTTGAGTTATTAAGTATTAAAACTGTATCCCTCTTTTTTTGCTGGGAAATACGTTTACGTACGGAGTCCTCGCTGTTTCCAGAATACCCACTAAAACCCAGCGGGGCCCTCTGCATCTGAAATAGGGGGCCAGATGTTCGCAAAAGCATTCGACTCCGATCGCACTCTAAATGCATTGTACAAAAGGCCCATTCAAGTAAAGGATAGCAGGCGGGCGAAAGTACGCCTTCTGCTCCCTACTCTCCTATGATTAGGACGAGGGGAATCACGCCCAGCGCCTCCTTCTGCAAGATTACAGTTTCACAGAAACAACCGCCCTCTATCTCGCTTCGCTGCCGATCATTATGTTAATTATTTTCGACGGCGAAAGGTCACTTCCAGTTGTGGACATCAAGAGATGCCGTTGTGGCCCCAAAGCTGGACAATCCGCCACCATATGGTGCGCCGTAACGACAGCTCCACATTCGAGAGAGGCTGGTGAATCCTCATCCCTCTGAATAACTTTTTCAAAACCGCTTTGTTTCTGACCATTTGTGTGATATCCTTAAAAGATAGACATATGCCATCCTGTAGACCTATTATAGAGGAATATATCACCAGACTTTGTTATATCTCTAAAATATAAGGCAGTGCTTTCCATGAAAGCTCTAAAGCTTGTCTTTTTGACCATACCAACTATTTTCGTTATATTTCAATTAATTTACACAAAACTTTAATAATTTATATATCATAAACTTCATGGTTTATCACTCTATCTATTGGAGGAAGCTGCATCAAAATCCGTTCAGTAGTTTTAGAGCTGGAGGTATGTAAAGAAGATAGATATACTTGAACTACATTTATTTTACGTACCTAATATAGTTAAACAAGGTTATTTAGGGGACAACCAAATATGTGTTTTTGGCATACTTTTTGCTTGAACAACTTAAGCAATCATTGTGAAACTCTCAATGTGGGTAGTTTTTAAGCTGGAGAAGGATATGATACACTAATTAGATTTTCTTTTTAATTTTAAACACCCACTTGTTCTATGTAACTTTTGTGTAAGTTAATTCTCTTAAAAGTAATAATAAACATTCGCAATGCTTTAAAAAGGTTTTTGTATATGCATATGCTTTTAAATTTAAAGAATTAATGTAAAAAATTGTATATTACGCATCTAGATCCGAAAATATGACATTGCCGACCGCCAGAAATTTTTATATTTAAAAACACGCGCTATGCACTAAAAATTTGAAGCGTACGCACTGAATTACGCATTTATTTCATCGGGAGGCAATGTGGCACTTTCGTCACTCAAAATAAGGCCGAAAGAACGTACTTTCGATACACCTATGATGAAAGGAGTGAATCCTGCGCCATTTCAGCACGGATTTTCTAAAATAAATAAACGCGTTTAGAGCTTTTACGGGAGCTTTTAATAGATGGCATGGGTTTCGATATATATATATGTCAGAGAATATGAGAGATGGAGCATAAAGCATGGTTCTCTGTCGACATCGTCATTTATGGCATCTATAATTTCCATACTGTAGGCGTTGATGGGTAATGTTGGTGCAATCAAACACTTTATTAATTAACTCAGATTATAATGTTCAATCAGTTAATGTTCCCGACATCTATTTACACAAACTCATTAATAATAATAGCTAGGAACGCGACAGTTTCAAAAGTCGACCGCACCGGCGGGCCGTCACCCGAGAACTACGGAGACGCGTGCCGGATTATCACTTATTGGCTCTGCCCCACGCCGATAGACGGATGGCGCCAGCGTTCCACAGACTATAGCACTTCTACATACATACATACATATATACACACACAGGTATATAAACATTTAGACAAGAAATCACCGTTCGTGTAACGCTAGCCAACTCGTAAACAAACTACGGAAAAAAATGTGTGCTCGCATCTTTCTCTTACTCCTACAGTAATATACGAAATGTACCTCTCTCTTCCCATCTCCACTAACTTATATCGCGCTCTCAAATTCCGTTTACGTCTTGACGCCCGTAACGTTTTCATAACGCTCTGGACGCTCATTATTCATCTTATTCTTCTATAAAAATGTTTTGACTTCAAAAAGCTACAGCTCATAGCATATTATAAATTTAAAAAATGCAATACAGCAACAAACGTAAGCTCAGTGCCATTTCATTACAAACAGTTATATTTTCTGCCATAAATTGCACCCTTACTGTACGCCGTTGAGGAGTTCCATTAATCATCATATTTAACTACGATAGTCACTTGCCAACTCAACAACTCTTGAAGTACATCCTTTCCAATAAAAAACTAATCATCGAAATCGGTTGGCGTGATCTTGAGTTAATCGTAAATTTGTCGCGCACATGCTTGATGCAAATTTATGATTCATATAGTTTTCTCATGGATGCCATCATCAGGACTGAAATAAAAAAATGGGGCCCTACCACTAGCACTATCTTTCATATAAAAAGAATCATCAAGATAGGTTCACTCAATCGGAAGATATGAGGTTTAAATTCAGACGGATTGGTAACCTCTAACCTCTTTTTGAAGTTGGTTAATGGATCATTCTGATGATATTGACTATTTGAACGGGTACATACCACGATGGCGTTTTTTAATTTTGCCGATATTTCGACCCAGTTGCATGGATCGTGGTCACGACGTTACTGCTGTGGTCGGTTGTGTCAAGCTGTCAAGGGCAGAATCTTTCTACCCTACGTCTGATCCTTTTATTTTTCACGGCACCCACATCCATTTTTCGGCATATTTCACTGACGAGGTCAGGTCTTAATTTTGAAAAATTGCGTCTTTTGTTCATTTGGCATAGCTTCGCCACTGGATTCCACGTATCAGCCAGCTTAAAACCATCTTCGCGATTGAAATTAGGATATTTTTTAATTTCAATGGCCTCGCGAACTAATCTCGGCATATAATGGCGGTCCGTGGAAAGAACTTTCGGGCTATGAAGTTCTATCCAGTGTTGAGTTCGCTGCTGCAAAATGTGCTCCGCGATCCATGCAACTGGGTCGAAATATCGGCAAAATTAAAAAACGCCATCATGGTATGTAACCGGTTAAAATAGTCAATATGTTAATAAGCCACGAAAATTTAAGTTTAAAATCATTCTGATGAGTTTCTTTTATTATGATCTTTTAATGCTATCAACGCAGGTAGATAATAAAATTGTCATATGATATTGCAATATATGCGGTTTCATCAAAATTTCACTTATCATTAGCATCTGAAACATGTGATAAACTTGTGTTACAAAACTTTTCGACACCGAGGTGCCATCTCTGAAATTTAAGTCCCTATTGGTCAATATTTACGATGTTGAAAGATGGTTTTACCATTATGTTAAATAGGTATTTATGCCTTATATTGGAGGTTACGGTACGTGTCGAAATTATGTGGTCAGTTAATACATTGTTTCAAGTTTCAAATAGCTTTAGATTATAATACATCAATCGATTAATATCTAACTGTACTGTTGAAATTAAAATGTTCTCTTACTGTATCATTACCAGTCAGTTAGATGGATCTATTATCCAAAACCTACTTTTCTAGGATCGATATATAGGTATATATCGATAGGAGTGAGCAGGTGTGCAAAGGACAAGCTTAAAAGAATATGGAGAAACAGAGATATAATAAAAACTATAGCTAAAGCTAAAATCGTTGATATTTCCCATATTCCTGTACGCCGCTGAAACATGTACTCTCCGAAAAAGAGAAACTGACAAGATTGACGCTCTGGAGATGTGGTGTTGGAGGAAGATGCTCGGAATCTCACGGACCGAGTTCCGAACAAACACCTCCATTCTTGATGAGCTTGACATCAAAGAGCGCCTATCCACGCAAGTGCGCAGTTGGATACTGAAATTCTTTGGGCATGTTAACCGGCGTGGAAATGACTCCATAGAACGTCTTGTTGTACAGGAGAAAGTAGAAGGCACAAGACCGCGAGGGAGATCCTCAATGCGATGGACGGATCAAGTAAAGGCTGGGTGTTCCAGTACATCAATGTGCCCGATCAACGACCAGCAGGCAAAGGTGGCGGGAAGTCGTGCGGCGGGTACTGTCTACTATCGAACACGCTGGAACATGATAATCACGTCTTTGACAAGAGTGATGCGACTAAGAAGAAGATCGATAGAAGTAGAATTTACTTACCGAACCAGTGGTAGATTTATTAGAAATGGACCACTTTAAAATACACTAGAACTTATTGAGTTTGAATAAGATTACTTTGAATTTGAAAAATTGTCCTTACAGCAACTTTTAGCAATTGTATTTTGAAAGCCATGAAAGCCTAGTGGTTAGGGACATGGATGCATAAAGTTTTTTCACTTTTTAAAATTACTTTAAATGTTTTCTTACATCACGCAAGTCATTTGCGTATAGTAAGAAGAGCTTGGGACCTAAAAGGCTTCCTTGAGTTATTCCATATTTACCGGTTCTGAAGCTTGATCGAAATGATAATGTATGTCTATTATGTATAATAAACATTTCTACATATTGCTTTTTAGCCAATTAAGTGCTGACGTATGCTTTATTTAAAACATTTTTCCAATCAAAAGGTTTCGTGATATCTAAAAAAACCCTGTTAGCTATTTAAATTACAAAAACTGCAAATTAACATCCCAATTCTGGGTACAGTGATCCTCGGTAATACTGCCTGCCTTTCTTGGATACGATACCCGTTATATTTTGAATTCCTATTTCCTTTATCTATATTTATCTCAAGCACGATATTACTTAGTAATAAGGTATGTGTAGCTTCAACTGCGGCAACAGGCGCTCAAATTTCCCACTCGACGGGAGAGATAATCCTGAAGGTCAGGGTAAAGGTAATGGAATAAACTATTTAAATTATTATAATATTATCAGTCCTTGATAAGTATGCAAAATTTCATATAAATATGATCACAAAATACGTACAGGGACGCTAGTAAGGAGTCTAGCCTAGGATATAGGAGGATGGCCTAGTTGACGCAGAGGTGTGAGCACTCTCTTTGCTATCAAAGAGCTATGAATTTAAAATATTGTATTTTGTCTGGATGGACTGGTGAGAGGCTTTCGCCGTTGGTAGTTACCACCCTACGAGGAAAGATCTGGCGCCAAGCAAGAGATTTGTGTTTCTTCTCCCTGACATTGTGGTCAGAGCGTGTCCTTAGGCTTTTTAATGTTTTCATAGTTATTTAGTATTTTATCCCCGATTATTTTGTTCACATGTTTATTTATTACATTATATATCTAGATATATTTCATTATTATGATTTATTTGCTTTTAGTATTGTTTGCTACCTTTAGGCAATATTGTAAGAGGTTTTGTCTAGTATTTATGGTTTCATTATCTTTTTTAGTTTTTCTGGTTTTATTTCATTATTTATTTCTAAAATGATGTTGTTTCGTTCTATAGAAAATCTCATATATATATCATAGGCATTCTGCTATTAAGTGTAATATGTTTTCAGTGTTTTCTGATTCGCATTTGAATTCTAGACTGTTTTTTAGATTTGTGTTTTGTGTGATGCTAATGCTATGCTAGATTGTATCTTCAGATGTAATTACACATAAGCTCTAATCTGTCAGCAATGATAAGTTTCTTGATTGTTCCCTCCAATTTATTATCGTGCTTTTCGGTGAAGAAAAACACTGTGAGGGAATCTGCAGGGCCAAGAAACGATTCCAGGATATGTGTGGCCTGCCAAACCGCAATGGAACAGCGTGGTGGGTCTATGGTCTAATAATCATTTCTCCTATGACTAAGGAGGTCTATATCCAGCAGTAGGATGATAATTACCTTTTTATATATATTTAACAGACTTGCCTACTAAGTTAGTGCCAAATACCTCCCAAGAATTAGTCAGATTGTCTTAATAAGAATCCACGTGTGTAACTACTAGTCAATCATGATTTTCTAGACTTATATAGTAATAGTATTTAAAACTGCATGACAAATTGTTTTGGTAATATATCAAATCCGGCCTACGTACGTACCTCTATCACGTGTCCTTGTAACTATTTTTTAGATACCAGCAATTATAAACAAGTTTCAAATGATAAGTACAGGGTTAGAAATATCTCTCGCGATTTATAAACAACGAATACATTTTTGTCAATAATGAAAATAATAAAAAATGTTTATTAGGAACAAAATTATTAACGTTTGTAACTGCATTAGTTAAAACTGAGGCACGTCTTTTTCTCTTTCTCTCTCTCTCTCTGTCTCTCAATGCTGTGTGTATGTGTGTATTGCGTTTGTGCGCGTGTGTGTGCATATATTTGCGCTACATTCAATGTGTATGGTTACATATTAATTTATAATATATTAATTTTTGCTAGCATCAATATACACTCTCCCTAAATATATATACTCTTCAAAGTTCAAATGCATAATTTTAAATTTATTGTTGATACAATGTTTTTAAATATACATATACACAAACCATTACGCCTCATTCTCTTCGGGGTAGGCAGACACCACGTGCTTTCACTTGCCACGATCCTTGCATATCTCCTTCGCTTCTTTCATCATCAATAAACCTTCATTCAAGTTCGTCGGCTTAGAGTACTCTTGCCCTGGCCCTTATTTAAAATGTCCTTGGTCTTACCTTCCCAACTTTCCCATTATTCTTTTTCTTAGTCGCATCACTCTTGTCAGAGTGGTCGTGATTATCATGTTCCAGCGTGTTTGGTAGTAGACAGTATCCGCCGTACGACTTTCCCATTCACTTACTCATAAATCCTTTTTGTCAGTCTCAGTTCATTCATTCTCTCTAAGCGGTCAAACTATCTAAGCATACCTTTCTCAATTTGAGTCACTACATCTTCTTTTATACCACAAAGTTCTGTTATCGCAATATTTCTTACATTGTCACTCAGTTTCAACCCACTCACATCTCTCAAAGCTCTCATTTCTACCGCTTTTATTTTACTTTTGTGCTTCTTCTGCTATACCCAACTTTCACCACCATACATTAGTGATGGCATCAACACTTCTCTACGCCTGGCCCTTTGAGACACCATTTACCATATTCCCTGCATTCACTGTCCTTTCAATATCACTTTCACATGTTTCATCTTTTGTAAATTTAGATCCCAAGTATACAAATTCTTTCACATCTTCCACTTGTTCCAACTATTTACTTATTAAAAGCTGAATTATTAAAGTGTGAAGGTTTCTTGTAATGTATAGATAAGTTCGTCATAAATAGCGTAGAAATTGATTTAATTCTCTAAAGAAAAGACTTCAACGCGTGAGTACATTTAATTAAACAAATTCAAGGCAGTTAACATAATGACAGTTCACTGCGTATATATATTAGAAAACTTATTGTATGTGCATAAAAACATTGACTCTTTTAATAAAAAGAGTGAATGCACATCACATAATTTACGAAACAAAAACAAACTTGTTGTAAATTCTAGTAGGCTGCATAAGATTAACAATTCATTTAAGGGTAACTGTATACGTTTCTATAATAAACTCCCACAAGACATTCCAAAGATGTCAATTAATAAATTCAAAGTCTTTGTTAAAAGAAAGTTGATAGAAAAATCGTATTATAAGTTGCAAGATTACCTAGACGATAGAAACGCCTGGGAGTGAACGAATTGCTCTAATTTTAATTAAAATATAGTAAACTAATATNAAGAAACAGATAAGTATCCTGATAGTTAAATAAAAGAAAAGCATAGTCACAGCTTTATTATAAAGTAATTTCCGTGTGCTTAACCTATAGTTTTACCAAGATGACCTGGTGTTTGAGATACGTGGATAGAATGACGTTGTAATATCTTTACACATTTGTCTATCCTTTCATATTATAAAATAAATCCTATCTCTCCCTCGCGCTGTCTCTCTCTTTCTCTTTCTCTTTCTATCTGTGTGTGTGCATGCGTTTATGTGAGTAGGAGTGCGTGCGTGCGTGCATTACTTTTTAACTTTTATATATGTGGAAATGTGTATATACATACAAGGTGTTAGGAGACCGTTCCTGAAAACGAAGACAGACTATAGTACTAATGACACCTATGATGATGAGACGGAGAAAAAAAACAATCCTAATTAAAAAAATCACTATAGAGTTTTCTATTAAGACTTTCTCAATATTTGCCCTAAGGTGGGAAGTTGGCGGTTTGATCCACCCCCGTGTCGGTTTCTAGTCACATCTGACTATGAGAGTGAAGAAATAGAGAGTGCTGTGTATTATGCCTGCCAATCCACAGTGGAGCAGTGTGGTAGGTCTATGTTTTAAAAACCCTCTCACCTGGAAGTGAAGAGGCCTGTGCCCTGCTGTGGGACGATAATGGGTTGCTACTTACCTTACCTTTTGTTAGTACAGCTGAATGAAATGATAATTTCATGAAAATACATTAATAAAAAAATTAGCACCGAAACATACCGAAGCACCGAAACAATAGCTAGAGGTCGTTGACCCGGGCTAGACGTCAGCTGTATTCATTTTGTGGTTCAATGCTAGTTTATTCTTAGACTACTTCTTTTATAAAAAAAATAATAATTTATGTGATTTATTGTTCTTTCTTATCCATCCTTGTGATTTTCGGTAATTCTAGGGTGACTTCGCTAGTAGAGTCGCTGAAAAATGCATTTACGCATCCTGGCTGAAAGTCATACTTTGGTGGTGGGACTTGCTGAAGAACAGAATATCCACTAAAACCTAGCGGGACCCTCAGTGTCCTGAACAGAAGTACCAGAGGTTCAGTGGGGACGTTGCGCTCTGGGACTCCGGACATCGTCTGTTAAGACCATTCAGAATGACAGGAAATTATCAAAGGCAAGTCTCCTGGCTCCCGGTCTCCTCCTACGGATAGAGGTGTCCTCAGTCGCAGCTTCCCTCTCCCTCTCTGATGCCTCCTTATGCGAGATGCCATGTCCACCAACGGTGTTCCCGCAAGGCTATGATGCAGATATGTTTAAGAGGCGAATCAACTCCCACTTGTTAGGCCGGCAACGCATCAGTGGTACCTATAGTGCTGTAGGTGTCCATGGGCGGCGGTGATCACTTAACATCAGGTGACCCGCCAGCTCGTTTGACTGCCATAACTATAATAATAATAATAAAATTCTCACAGAAGGAAGATACCATCCGCCAACCACTTTCACTGCTGAGCATATCAGCTCATCAGCGAGAGCTCACCGCCAACGAGATTCATCAGGGGGTGCCGTGGAGGCCCCCAAACCGGGCATTCTGCCACAGTATGATGAGATGTGTCCATGAGGGCTCCACACTCGTGACAGGCGGGTGAGTCCTCATGTCCAAATATCTGGTGCAAGTACTTACCATGGCATTCGTGCCCAGTCAGTACCTGCACCAATCTAAACGAGAGGGATCCGTGCTTCCTACATAACCACTGCTCGAAGTGGGGTAGGATTGCGTCAACCGTAACAATACCCGCAGAGGGACTCAAGGTCCTCTTTCCATTGCTGTATTAAATTCCTGTCAGCTAAAGCCCGGATTCTTCGGATTTCGTCCGAAAATACAGTCAAAAGGTCCTTCGCCTGTAGTTCCCAAGGAGGATCGCCCGCCAAAGTAGAGGTCCTGGGTTTTATCCTTGATAAGTCAAATTTAGAGAATTGCAGAAATACCGCTAAGCAATGTGTTCTGGTACGAGGTTGTGTAGAAAACATAAGAGGTATATTTATGTTACCGATTTAGCGCGCTTCTAAATTAGACTGTATCGTCACTTATTATCAGATGAGATCACAGTCAATTGTCACCAATAAAAAAAAGTCAAAAGTGCGTGCGTACAAAGTACACATGTCAGAAGTGAAACTTCTTTGGCAAACTAATTTTATGGTCTTATTTATATTTACACAAATGTAAAACTTTAGATTTCCGAGACTTAGAGGAAGTGGAAAAGGAAGATATGTTAGGAATTCAATGAAAAATAATAATTTATTGAAATCTCAAATGACGAATTGTAAATAAAAATGCCACGTGTTTTTGTAAATATTAAAACCACCCAACCGTAAAACGAATTAACATAAAAAACGCTGCACATCATCGTGACATTAATCACGCGTTTAACCTTCATGACCCTAAAGAAGTTTCACTTCAAAAATGATAGTTTTCTTTAATTGATAGCGGGCGTGGCCACTGTGAAGGCGATCCGTGCACGGGACGCTTTCCTATAGACTGGTGCAGGTTTTGACCGGGCATGGCTGCTTTGGAAAGTTCCTGCTCCAAATTGGCTGAGAGGAGTTGCCTGCTTGCAACGAGTGTGGTGCAGCTATCGACTCAGCACATCACACTGGCAGAATGGGGACCTCAGCGGCACCGCTTGGTGGCGCTGATCGGCAGGGAACTCTCGCTTGAGAGCATTGTAGGCGCGATGGTGTCAAGTGAGAGATGTTGGGCGGAAGTGGCCCTATTCTGCGAGACTGTAATTTCGCTAAAGGAGGCCATCGAGCGAGATAGAGAGAATGCAGTAGATGCTCCCTTTCACCGCCAAGAAGGCGGGATACTAGGCGACGCTTGTTTGTGCACCTGCTCCCACCTCCATGAATCCTCAGTCGGACTCATCTGAGGCAGCAGGGAAGAATGCACAAGCTGAACCTCTGGTGGCTCACTNGATAGAATGACGTTGTAATATCTTTACACATTTGTCTATCCTTTCATATTATAAAATAAATCCTATCTCTCCCTCGAGCTGTCTCTCTCTTTCTCTCTCTATCTGTGTGTGTGTGTGGGTGTATGACTTTTTGACTTTTATATATATATATACACATACATACAAGGTGTTAGGAGACCATTCCTGAAAACGAAGACAGACTATAGTACTAATGACACCTATGATGATGAGACGGAAAAAAAAAAACAAATCCTAATAAAAAAATCATATTTTTAAAACAGTCCTAGGTTCGAGTCCCGGGTCGGGCCAGTTCAAAAAATCACTATTGAGTTTTCTATTAAGACTTTCTTAATATATGCCCGAAGGTGGGAAGTTGGCGGTGTGATCCACCCCCGTGCTAGAGGTCGTTGACCCGGGCTAGCTCAGCTGTATTAATTTTGTGGTTCAATGCTAGTTTGTTCTTAGACTACTTCTTTTATAAAAAAAATAATAGTTTATGTGATTGATTGTTCTTTCCTATCCATCCTTGTGATTTTCGGTAATTCTAGGGTGACTTCGCTAGTAGAGTCGCTGGAAAATGCATTTACGCACCCCGCCTGTGAAACAGACGGGAGTGTGGAATTCGCCGGTAGTACCAGAATACCCACTAAAACCCAGCGGATCTTTCGTCATTTGAGAATGGAAGGACCAGAGGTTCGTTGTGGCATTCCAGTCTGGCCCCTCCGAATGAAGTCGGCTCAAAAGTGCACTACAGGGTGAGGAGTTGGATAAACCTCCGTCTCCTGTGTCCCCTCCGTCTGAGGTATTGTGCTTCAGCTGCATTCGTCCTCTCTCTTTGCCGTGCCTCCTTTAGCAAAATGATAGTTTCGCCGAAGGTGGCAACAGCGTTTCAGGCCCGCTCGTTGACAAGCATTGCGCCTATAATACTTCCAGCGAGAGGTCTGCGCCGATCTGCGACGTCAGAAGATGACGCTGAGGTCCCCATGCAGGGCATTCGGCCACCGTGTGGTGCGCTGTGTCCACAGGAGCACCACACTCGTGGCAAGTGGCCGACGGCTCACAGCCAACGATTTAGTACAGGTATTTTCCAAAGCAGCCGTGACCGGTTAGCACCTGCACCAAACGGTAGGAAAGCACTCCTTGTCGTCTACCCAGCCATTGCTCCAAGTGAGGGCGGAGTGCCGCTATTATAGCCCCACTGGCTGCTGGGGACCCGAGGTCCTGTTTCCGTGCTTGGATCAAGGCTCTGTCGATCTTGACCCTCCTAACCTTAGGCATTAGGTGTTTCCCCTCTGGCGAATAGGTCAGGGTAAGTGCTTCAAAGCATTTCTCAGCGCAAAAAAAAAGCACTCGCAGTAGGGATAACGGTGTGAATTAAAATCGTGGTGGCTAACTGTGAAAGCGATATGATAATCATCTCGTCATGCCTGTGATGATTCATCATTACAATGTTTACGGTCATCGCGACTGTAAGTGTGTTAGATATTTATCAATGACAATATGATTATCATTTTACGATCACGTTTACGAGACATTCATATGTTATTGTCTTTTTATTGAGGTCGCAAAGCTTAGAGGCATTTACATAATGATAATTTCGTAGATTTATATAAAACGGTGTTTGTTAAGAAACTATTTAGTTACTCGCACGACAATGTTGACATTTCGTGGTTATATTCAAATAGTTTTGCATCATCGTGTCACCAAAAGATTACAGTTTCGTGGATATTCCGGAAAAACTACCGCCTTTAAAAAGTCCAAGATAAATCGAAATCATTTAAATCGGTTGAGTTGCTTTGATATGCAATGGAATGTCTTTTGGAAATTACAACTAAATACAATAGACTGCCTCATTGGTCTAGTGGTTAGCATGCTCGGCCTATAGACATGAGATCCTGGGTTCGAGTTCCAGGTCGGACCAATTCAAAACCAATATTGAGTTTTCTATTATGAATTTCTCAATATGTTCCCGAAGTTGGGAAGTTGGCGGTGTGATCCCCGTGCCTCGTAGAGCACTGATCTCTTTCTGGTTGTGTCGGATTCCCGTCACATCGGACTGAGAGTGAAGGAATAGAGCACTTGTGTACTATGCCTGCCAATCCGCAGTGGTGGGTCTATGCTCTAAAAACCCTCGCTCCTCGGAGTGAGGAGGCCTGTGCCCAGCAGTGTAACGTTAAAGGGCTGCTTCTTACTTTGCTTTACAATAGTATATTACTAACCTAGGGCCGAAAGTATGACATCGCCGCCCGCATGATAATTGATAACTACGAGAATAGCAATGCCATAATTTCGTCTATGCGGGTACAGTTTTTCATCGGACCGGGACCGAAAACTTCGACAATAATAAAGTTTAAAATAATTTGGAAAAAAGTTAGATATTGAATCAATAACAATAACTAAGCAACATTCAAAGGCAAACTATATTATAGCCTGAAAACATGCTATGCGATCAAAATTCAATAACTCCAATTTGACATATAAAACAAGCGCGCATGCGTCATAAATTTGTGGGAATCGCTCAAAATTACGCTTTTAATTAAGTGGAAAGCAATGTTGCGCTTTCGCCACTGAAAATAGAATAAATAATATAAAGGAAAACCTTGTCATTGTCTCCATTTTTAACTAAATTGGGATGATTCTTTTTCTAATCTATTGGTAATTGTGTTTTCTTCGGGAAATCCGTTTTCATTGTGCCTATGTTTCGATAGGACAGCGGGTTTATAGAACATTGACCCACCACGCTGCTCCACTGTGGCTTGACAGGCATAGTACACAACGGTATGTGTTCGAACAAGTGCACTCTCTATTGCTGTTGTTTGTCCTATTGATAGTTGAGTGACAACAGTGACAGCACCGAAATGTTGGGAATTGAGTAATATGTGGCAGTGGCAACACTTAAAAATACCAAAAAACATTGTGTACTATTACCAAATGTTATGCAATACGAGGTAAATTTAACGAACGGAGCCAGTTTTTTTTAGAAAAAGCATCAGCTCATATTAACAAATTATATTCTCTCCACTTGCGCTATACTTATTTTTTTTGTGTGACTGTGATCTCACCTGATGGTAAGTGATGGTATAGTCTAAGATGGAAGCGCGCTAATCTGTTAAGAGGCGATATACCCCTTACGGTTTCTACACAGCATCGTACCGGAACACAAATCTCTTTGTTTGACGGTACANATAAAGTTTAAAATAATTTGGAAAAAAGTTAGATATTGAATCAATAGCAATAACTAAGCAACATTCAAATGCAAACTATATTATAGCCTGAAAATATGTAATGCAATCAAAATTCAATAACTCCAATTTGACATATAAAACAAGCGCGCCTGCGTCTTAAATAAGTGGCGTTCACTCAAAATTACGCTTTTAATTAAGTGGACAGTAATGTTGCGCTTTCGCCACTGAAAATAGAATAAAAAGGACAACCTTGTCATTGTCTTGTCATTTTTAACTAAATGGGGTTGATTCTTTTTCTAATCTATTGGTAATTGTGTTTTCTTCGGGAAATCCGTTTTCATTGTACCTATGTTTCGACTGGACAGCGGGTTTATAGAACATTGACCCACCACGCTGCTCCACTGTGGCTCGACAGGCATAGTACACAACAGTATGTGTTCGAACAAGTGCACTCTCTATTCCTGTTGTTTGTCCTATAGATAGTTCGGTGACTACAGTGACAGCACTGAAATGTTGGGAATTGAGTAATATGTGGCAGTGGCAACACTTAAAAATACCAAAAAACATTGGGCAATATTACCAAATGTTTTGCAATACGAGGTAACTTTAACGAACGGAGCAAGTTTTTTTAGAAAAAGCATCAGCTCATATTAACAAATTTTATTCTGTCCACTTGCACTATACTTATTTTTTTATTTTTATTGCTGACAGATTAGAGCTTGACTGTGATCTCACCTGATGTTAAGTGATGATACAGTCTAAGATGGAAGCGCGCTAATCTGTTAAGAGGCGATATACTCCTTACGGTTTCTACACAGCATCGTACCGGAACACAAATCTCTTTGTTTGGCGGTACGTTTTTGCTGATAGGGTGGTAACTAGCCACGCCTGAAGCCTCCTACCAGTCCTGAATCAGACAAATTAGAAAATACAATTTTCTAAATTCGTCCTGCCGGGGATCGAACCCGGTACCTCCGCTAGCAAAGCGAATACTCGCACCACTGCGCCTGCGAGGCCGTCAAATTTATTATTTATATTGCATAAATTCAAATAGCGAGTAATATTTTTGAAATTATAACTTCACTATTTGAATTTATGCTATATAGTAGTATTTCTATTTGAAATACCACGAAACAGCTGAAAAGACAAAATTGTTCCGTTCGTTAAAATTACCTTCTATTGCGTAACATTGCACAATGTTTTTTTTTTTTATTTTTAAGTAAAAAAGGTACGTAGCAGCCACCACGCTGCTCCACTGCGGATTGGCAGGCATAGTACAGTATACTCTCTATTCCTTCACTCTCACAGTCCGACGTGACGGCAGTCCGACACGAGCGGAGAGAGAGTTCACGCGTAGGACCGTCGGATTAACGTGCTCTCCGAGGCACGGGAATGGATCACGCCGCCAAATTTTTCCAAAATCTTAATAGAAAACTCAATATCGATTTAGAACTGGCCTGACCCGGGACTCAAACCCAGGACCTCATGTCTGTAGTCGAACATATTAACCACTAGACCAATGAGGCAGTTATTTTTAAGTGTTGCCACTATATTACTCAATAACTCCTAACATTTCAGAGCTATCAGTGTTGTCACCCAATATTATATATATTTGGGTCTAATACTTTACTCTCTCAATTGCCTCATTGGTCTAGGTCATCATGAGGTACTAGGTTCGAGTCCCGGGTCGGGCCAATTCAAATATCAATATTGAGTTTTCTATTAAGATTTTCTCAATATTTGCCCGAAGTTGGGAAGTTGGCGGTGTGATCCACCCCCGTGCCTCGGAGAGCACGTTAAGCCGTCGGTCCTGCGCCTGATCTCTCTCCGGTCGTGTCGGATTCCCGTCACATCGGACTATGAGAGTGAAGGAATAGAGATTGCACTTGTGTACTATGCCTGCCAACCCGCACTGGAGCAGCGTGGTGGGTCTATGCTCTAAAAACCCTCGCTCCTCGGAGTGAGGAGGCCTGTGCCCAGCAGTGGGACGTTAATGGGCTGCTACTTACTTTACTCTCACAGTCTGATGGGAATGCAATTGTTATAAATAAATTGCTACCCTACTATTTCTTTTTACAGCATAGCTTATTGCATTTGCTCAACACGAACAGACATGCAGACTTTAAAATTGTTAAACACTCGAACATTAATTCTATTGTATTCATGTACACATGGAATTTCTCCAGTGTCATGAATTTACGAGTCGCTTTTCTCTGGATAGGGTTGGCAAAATATATATTCTCGTATTGTATATCGTAATTCAATATCATTTACTATAATAAACTCCCACAAGATATTCTAGAGATGTCAATTAATAAAGTCTTTGTTAAAAGAAAGTTGATAGAAAAATCGTATTATAAGTTGCAAGATTACTTAGACGATAGAAACGCGTGGGAGTGAACGAACCGCTCTAATTTGAATTGAAATATATTAAACTAATATGATATTGTAATGATGATGATAACAAAAAAAAACAAAATACCCGACTGAGTTTGTTGTGGGTTCTTCTCGGATCAGGGCGCGAAGGAACCCTCGAAACTATAGATTTTATGTTGTTCTTGAGTACCATCATCAGACGTATATTAGAATCAGAGAACGCCATGTCTCAGCTCCATAGAACTTGGAAGGATAGGCGAATATCTCTTAAAACTAAAATTTACTACGAAGCCTCTCTTCAATATTTCTCTATGGTGCTGAGACATGGACCTTGAGATCATCAGACCGCAAGGTGTTACAATATATAAGTATTAGAAACTTGAAGCTGCAAATTGCTTTGTTTAACTCAGATACGAACATTTTTATGAAAGATTTCCGATACGACCATTTACAGCCGCAAATGGTTGTAATTTTTACGACGATACCACTAATTACAGCCATTGGTGTCTGTAAATGGTTGTATGGTCATAAAAATGCTATTTACGTATCTTGCGCCCTATTTCTGAATTCTGAGGTACTTCGATATCTTGATGTACCACAGCATTTAGGCGTGCCTTGGAGTATTGACCAAACTCTTAGTTCTCACGCAGCTCTGTGTCTTGGTATGTCTCGAAATACCGTTGTACTTCCAGAGCATATCGGATCTCATATCTTGACGTACTTCCATGTCCTGACATAGATCGGATTCTTGGTGAATTTTGATGTCCTGACATACCTCAGAATCCTGACATATCTCCGCATCTTGATATACTTCTGTATCCTAATGTACTTCGCTGTTCTGACGTACTTTGATATCCTGACGTACATCAGCATTTTGACGTAGCTTAAATTCTTGATGCGGTTCGATGTCCTGACGCACCTCGGAATCCTGACGTACTTCGGTGTCCTGACGTACCTCGGAATCCTGACATATCTCTGCGCCATGACCTACTTCTATATCCTAACGTACTATAATATCCTGAGGTCCTTTTATGTTCTGACGTACTTTGATATCCTGACGTACATCAGCATTTTGACGTATCCTAAATTCTTGATAGGGTTCTATGTCCAGACGCACCTCGGAATCCTGACATATCTCCGCGCCCTGACATACTTCTATATGCTAACGTACTATAATATTCTGAGGTCCTTTTATGTTCAGACGTACATCAGCATTTTGACGTAGCTTAAATGCTTGATGGGGTTCGATGTCACCTCGGAATCCTGACATATCTCCGCAACCTGACATACTTCTATATCCTAACGTACTATAATATCCTGAAGTCCTTTTATGTTCTGACGTACTTTGATATCCTGACGTACATCAGCGTCCTCCTGAAGTATATCGGGATCCTAACGTACCTCAGCTGCCTGACGTACTTCGATTAAATCAAAATACTTGTATAAAATAATATCTTGATGTAACTTTGTAAAAATAAATGACGTGTGGCAACCCTGCTAATTCTCTTAACAATAGGCAATATTTACAAAGCGGCGCGTGCGATGCGAAATCTCTAGGTGCCGCATACATTAGTAGTTTTATTAAAAGACGCTTCCGTGTTTTTAACTTATTACAGTGAAATCTAGCCGTTTTGTTATCTAATATGTCTACAGTAATTAATATGGAAAGTGATTGACGTAATGTTACCTTTAGTTACCCTATATGCTGTAATTTCGCCGGATATTACCGTTTAAAAGCTAACCTGTATAGTTTCGGGATAGAGTCACGTCTTTCCTAAGTCGTAACGAGACGCAGTTGAAGCCTTCCACCAGTCCTGACTTAAGTAAATAAAAAATATCATTTCCTAACATTTTTCTTCTCAAATTGTACCCCGTTTCACTGCTACTTATATAATAATTACGCCAACAGGGCTATTTAAATAGTTTTCAGCAGTGTTACTCGCGTAGCTATCTAAAAAACGAAGTAAAGAAGGTTTTGGCGATTTTTGAAGCCGTCAACTCATGATGGAAAAATCTTTAGAGTATAGATCTACCAAGCTGCTCCACTGTAGACCTGCAGGCACTGCTCCACTGCGTGTTGGCAGTCTTCTGTGTCACTGTAGATTAACATACACTGCTCCACTGCGGTTTGTCAGGCTGTTGCGTTACTGCAGATTGACAGACATTGCCCCACTGCGGTTTGTCAGGCTGTTGCGTCACTGCAGAGTGACAGACATTGCCCCACTGCGGTTTGTCAGGCTGTTGCATCACTGCAGATTGAAAGACACTGCCCAACTGCGGTTTGTCAGGCTGTTGCGTCACTGCATATTGACAGACATTGCCCCACTGCGGTTTGTCAGGCTGTTGCGTCACTGCAAATTGACAGACACAGTCGCACTACGGTTTATCAGGCTATTGCGTCACTGCAGATGGACAGACACTGCCCAACTGCGGTTTGTCAGGCGGTTGCGTCACTGCAGATTGACAGACATTGCCCCACTGCGGTTTGTCAGGCTGTTGCGTCACTGCA
>JACTOM010000907.1:735561-764259 GCA_015832385.1 Elymnias hypermnestra
GAATGAAAGGAGACTGACAAAAAGGATTTATGAGTCAAGAGTGAATGCGAAAGTTGGAAGGGGAAGACCGAGGCGAACGTTCCTGGACCAAATCCAGGACATTTTAAATAACGGCCAGGTCAAGAGTACTCTAAACCGACGAACTTGTATGAAAGATTTAATGAGATTGAAAGAAGCGAAGGAGATATGCAAGGATCGTGGCAAGTGGAAGGATGTTGTCTCTGCCTACCCCTATGGGAATGAGGCGTGATGCTATTGATGTATGTATGTATGTATGTATATTGTAACAAAATACCCGACTGAGTTTGTTGTGGGTTCTTCTCGGATCAGGGCACGAAGGAACCCTCGAAACTATAGATTTTATGTCGTTCTTGAGTACTATCATCAGACGTATATTAGAATCAGAGAACGCCATGTCTCAGCTCCATAGAACTTGGAAGGATAGGCGAATATCTCTTAAAACTAAAATTAAACTACTACGAAGTCTCTTTTCAATATTTCTCTATGGTGCTGAGACATGGACCTTGAGATCATCAGACAGCAAGGTGTTACAATATATAAGTATTAGAAACTTGAAGCTGCAAATTGCTTTGTTTAACTCAGATATGGAAATTTTTTTGGAAAGATTTCCGATACGACCATTTACAGCCGCAAATGGTTGTAATTTTTACGACGATACCACTAATTACAGACATTGGTGTCTGTAAATGGTCATATCGTCATAAAAATGCTATTTACGTATCTTGCGCCCTATTTCTGAATTCTGAGGTACTTCGATATCTGGATGTACCACAGCATTTAGGCGTGCCTTGGAGTATTGACCTAACTCATAGTCCTCACGCAGCTCTGTGTCTTGGTATGTCTCGAAATACCGTTGTACTTCCAGAGTATGTCAGATCTCAAATCCTGACGTACTTCCATGTCCCGATATACGTCGGCATCCTGACATAGATCGGATTCTTGGTGAATTTTGATGCCCTGACATACCTCAGAATCCTGACATATCTCCGCATCTTGATATACTTCTGTATCCTAACGTACTATAATATCCTGAGGTCCTTGTATGTTCTGACGTACTTTGATATCCTGACGTGCATCAGCATTTTGACGTAGCTTCAATTCTTGATGGGGTTCGACTTCCTGATGCAACTCGGAATCTTAACATATCTCTGCGCCCTGACATACTTGTATATCCTAACGTACAATTAACCATGATAAATCAGCCAAATCAGCGAGAGCGGCGGCGTCATTATCTGAAAACGCCGAGAAGCGCAAATATGAGAGCCTTGCTTTAGAATAAATATTGTGCCTTTTGGCGTGGAGACATTGAGACCTGAGGCTAAAAGCTTTTTGAAAAAAAATTTCATCTCACTAAGTTGATGTCACCCGTGACCCTAAGGCCGGGTGGTACTTCGGACAGCGTATAAGTGTCGCTGTCCAAAGAGGTAACGCTGCCAACGTTATGGGCACCCATCCATTTGCTTCTGATGGCGCATTTTAATTACTTTTATTTTTCCTGTATTAATGTTAAGGCTCGATATAATGTCATCCTAACTTACTATAATATGCTGAGGTCCTTTTATGTTCTGACATACTTTGATATCCTGACGTACATCAGCGTCCTTTTGAAGTATCTCGGCTGCCTGACGTACTTCGATTAAATCAAAATACTTGTATTAAATAATATCTTGATGTAACTTTGTAAAAATAAATGACGTGTGGCAACCCTGCTAATTCTCTTAACAATAGGCAATATTTACAAAGAGGCGCGTGCGATGCGAAATCTCTAGGTGCCGCATACATTAGTGGTTTTATTAAAAGACGCTTCCGTGTTTTTAACTTATTACAGTGAAATCTAGCCGTTTTGTTATCTAATATGCCTACATTAATTAATATGGAAAGTGATTGACGTAATGTTACCTTTAGTTACACTATATGCTGTAATTTCACCGGATATTACCGTTTAAAAGCTAACCTGTAAAGTTTCGAGATAGAGTCACGTCTTTCCTAAGTTGTAACGAGACGCAGCTGAAGCCTTTTACCAGTCCTGACTTAAGTAAATAAAAAATATCATTTCCTAACATTTTCCTTCTAAAATTGAACACCGTTTCTCTGCTAAAGAGGTGAATACTTATGTAATAATTCCGCCAGCAGGGCTATTTAAAAAGTTTTCAGCAGTGTCACTCGCGTAGCTGCCTATAAAACGAAGTAAAGAGGGTTTTGGCGATTTTTGAAGCCATCAGCTCATGAGGGAGAAATCTTTTGGGTATAGATCTACCAAGCTGCTCCACTGCGCGTTGTCAGTCTTCTGCGTCACTGCAGATTGACAGACACAGTCGCACTACGGCTTATCAGGCTGTTGCGTCACTGCAGATTGACAGACATTGCCCCATTGCGGTTTTTCAGGATGTTGCGTCACTGCAGATTGACAGACATTGCCCCACTGCGGTTTGTCAGGCTGTTGCGTCACTGCAGATTGACAGACATTGTCCCACTGCGGTTTGTCAGGCTGTTGCGTCACTGCAGATTGACAGACATTGCCCAACTGCGATTTGTCAGGCTGTTGCGTCACTGCAGATTGGCAGACTGCTGCACTACGGGTTGTCAGGCTATCGCGTCACTGCGGATTGGCAGACACTGCTCCACTGCGTGTTATCAGGCTGTTGTGTCACTGCAGATTGGCAGACACTGCTTCACTGCGGTTTAACAGGCGCGGAAACTAAAGTGCGTGATTGTTATTTAAAAATCTTTCTTGTTTTTCGGATAATGAAGACATATTGAGAAAACCGGCATAAACCTAGAGCATTTTTGATATCTGTGTTGCTTGCCTTCTGGCGGAGTGGCAGCATAGTGGGTTTATGTTCCAAAAACCCTCTCAACTACGAGTAAGGTCTGTGTGCAGAAGTGGGACGTTAAAAGGCTGTGGAACTAAGACTATTTTTACTTTGATTTCTTACTATTATAGAACCGACCTTGCTTAATGTGTTTCTTAAAAGCATTGCATACTTGAATATGAATTATTACCATATTCAATTCCGTACTCAAGGTTTAGAATGGTATATGGGGCGTGATGAGTTGAATAGCATTTGAAAGTAATATTTATAATCGTTAAAAGGTAGAAGGGACACCGGAAAAACAAGACCTTTTATGTTTGGCTACTCTGATCTCAAAAACTGTTTGTTCTAATTGAAAAATTCTTATATCATTAGATAGGCCATTTATCGAGGAAGGCTATGGGGTATAAAACATCACGTTATGATCAATAGAAGATGAGCATCAATGGAACTTGTTACAAAAACCTTTTGAAATCCCAATTTCAATTCCAAGAACCAATTCCTTTCGAGAGCTTCTGTTGCGTGTGCTGCGTACACGGTTGAAGTTACGCAACAATCATGTATAGCGGAATTGTTCCTTTTAAAATGTTCTAAAAGAAAGTTAAAGATTACGTATGTCTATCTTTTAAGGCTGACGCACTATAACCTTTTTTATGTTTATGAAATTAGTTTTCTCTTATGACACTTTCAGATGGGTAAAATCATGTCGTCTCCTCATTAAATATATTAATTCTTAACGTAATATATTAAGAATAAATATTTTTAGAATGTTTAATGATTTTTTTCCCTATTACTTATTAAACTTATAAAATGATAACTTTTCTTTGTACTTTATGGACAAACTTGATTTCAATTGAACCGTAAGAGGTGTTTTGATGAAATTTTCAAGACTAATTGCTTTCTATTTGTATTTTGTTACAATATAAACTATTTATTTACTAGCAGAGCCGTGTGACTTCGTCTGTTTACATTTAAATGCGTAATTCAGTGCGCGTGAATTTTAATTCCTTTCTTTGGTGTTCATAACGTTTTTGCAGAAACTTCAATTTTTTTCAAAAGAAAAAGTACTCTAGTTGTTTCTTATAAACTTAGCTATCTGTCAGTGAAAGTCCTGTTAAAATCGCTCCAGCCAGTGTGAAGATTGTCGGGGCGAATCTCCGCCACAACATGCTGAGGAAAGAGTGTGGCAAAGGGTGGCACAAGCCATTCTGATAGCTAAATGGAGGGGGCGGCTCTGTCAATCTAACGCGGGCCATGAAACCGTATTGGCAATCTGGCCCGTATTAGAAGAATGGTTATACAGAGCACATGGCGCAGTGACCTTCCACCTCGCGCAGTTTCTGTCGGGTTGCTTTGGCAAGTACCTGTGCGGAGTGGCTAGGTGTGAGCCTACCGAGGTGTGCCCACGTGTGCGACGCGGCCCAACACATGCTTGAGGCGTGCCCAGTCTGGACTGTTCAGCGTGCCGCGCTCGTGGCGGTTATTAGAATGACGGTGAGTAGCGAGAGAGCATGATGTGCTACGCTCTCCTTCTGCTCTGCGGGGATATCATAATGCGGAAGGAGATGGCGAAACTATTGAGGGAGCCGAAAGTGACCACTTCGACCGTTCGCAGGAGAAGGCCGGGAAGGAGGCGAGAGTCCCACGATCGCCGTCTTCCTCTTTAGTGGTCCCGCGAGGTGGTTGGTTGCTTGCCAGGTGCTCCAGGCAATCCACCTTCGGAGAAAGTTTTGGTCTTTCACCTAGTAGGGCCTAAACAGGCACATCGCTGGCGGGGTTGCGAATGTCTGTCAGTCGAGTTCTCGTGACCCCGATGTACCACCGCTGGGTTTTAGCCGGTATGAGTCCGGCATACCCTGGAACGTCCTCCCGAATATTCCAGGTATCCGCGAGGAAAAATTGTGAAGATTGTAGGATTTGAATTCGCAACATCTAACCATTTAACCATCATGGTTTTTACAGTTAATTTCATTTGCAATTTATGATTGCGTATCAAGGAAGGCACATTTAAGACGTTAATGAGGTAACCGAGTTTGAAAGTGATGTTTTTCATTAATAACTCAAAGCTTTTAATGTCACTCCTTTCACTTCCAGCAAAAACTTCATAATATATATTATATATAATGAGGTTTTTTACCTTTACACTTACTTGAGATAGAACCAATTGAGTTATCATATGAAAGGTTATATTGAGCCAATCTTAAAAGATAAATACATGCTGTCAAGGGCTTATTTTTAGAAATATTCAAGAGGTTCTAAAATGTTAACAGGTCATTGTCCTTTTATAGTTTCTACTCACCATCGTATAAAAACGCATACCATTTGCTTTGTGGTTAGGGTGCTAACTAGCCACGGCCGAAGCCTCCCATCATTCCAGACCCAAAGAAGTTAGAAAATACAATATTTTTAATTAAATTTGTTGAGAATTGAACCCGGAATCTCTAGTAGCAAAGCAAGTTGTTCGCGCAATCTGGCGCCAACCCTTGGTACCTCGGAAGGAGCGTACTCGCGCTATCTGCAGGCTTTCCGACGTACTAATGCACTGGCTATCGAGAGGCGGGAGGCTATAGATTATCTGTAGTCTGTAGTACAGTTGTCAACCACAAGTTTTGGTGACGGACGAAAATAAGTCCGCTTCGTGATTTTGTATGGTTTTGTCGGGAAAGTGCGGTAATTCCACGCGTTAATTGGTGTTGTGGGGCTAATGAAGTAGTTCGTCGTGTTTCGTAGGCCCATATCGTAGCCCTCTAGTGAAAAGTGGCGGGTCATAGCGCAACTAGGTTATTACCGCCCACGCGGTAGCCCCAGTTGAACTTCTCTGTGTGGAGTTAGAAGTAGAACAGAGAATCTGCGTCGCCTACAGCAGCTTTGGATGCAGGTTACAGAAACACTCACCAATTATACACACATACACTTACACATTCACGTGTTCATTCATCTGCCAGGGCTCGTCGCCGTCGAGGAGATCGGCGCCGGGAGACCAGGTAGGTGTACAATTCGTTCATATCGGTTCGACGCATGTGGAATCTCTCCCTTAACATTCTCCTTCCGCTGTCTCGGGACCGATTCGACATGGACCTTTATGGGCTGGGTCCAGGGTCGAGTCCATGACAGAGTCAAGGCCGGCGTGAACACAAGTACTGTTACCATTGTACCAGCTAGGCCGTCATTCACTATTTCAGTATTTTAATCAATCAAATCAAAAATATCTTTATTCAAGTAGGCATATTACAGCACTTTTGAATCGTCAAATTATATTTTTTTTCCACACTCTGATTCTAATATACATCTGATGACGGTACTCAAGATCGGCTTAAAATCTAAAGTTACGAGGGTTCCTTCGCGCCCTGATCCGAGAAGAACCCACAACAAACTCAGTCGGGTATTTTTTTTTTCCCTCATCATTACAATAACAAATTAGTTTACTATATTTTAATTAAAATTAGAGCAATTTGTTCACTCCCAAGCGTTTCTATCGTCTAGGTAATCTTGCAACTTATAATACGATTTTTCTATCAACTTTCTTTTAACAAAGACTTTGAATTTATTAATTGACATCTTTAGAACGTCTTGTGGGAGTTTATTATAGAAACGTATACAGTTACCCTTAAATGAGTTGTTAATCTTATGCAGCCTACTAGAATTTATAACAAGTTTGTTTTGGTTTCGTAAGTTATATGATGACAGAAACGTTTGGATTTCAATCCAATTTTTCTACTGTAAGACTATATTTTGTTTATATTATATTTATAAACTAATCGATCCATTGACAACTCCGTCTGTATCTATATAAATGATACAGAGTAGGAACAAATTTGGTTATCATAAAAAGGGTTATAGTGAGTCAACCTTAATAGATAGATATATACGGTCGTAGACATATTTTTTATTGTTTAAAGGGGAACAATTCTATCATACAAGATTTTTGCGTAACTTTAACCGTTTAAGCAACGCATGCAATAGAAGCTCTAAAAATGAATATTTTTGTTTTAAATAGATACACGTCACCAGCTTTATTCACTAATAAGATACCTAAGTTTCATTTAACTACATTATTACTTAATAAATACTCAATTGTTCGTACATTTTATGGGGTCTGACCTCTTCAAGAGTCAAAGAGGTCGATGTCTTGATCCCTTACATTTACTTTTAAGTATTTTGCGCAACGCTAAAAGCCACGATAGTATAGAGTCAGCCTATTTCTGACAGATTATCACTTGATAAAAAAATATAATAAAATAAAAATTCTTTATTGTAAACAATTACATAAGTGTTGGTGAGTTGGAGCTCTGACTTTTGATCTAGTGTTAACCGTACATCAGAAGTCAGTTCCTTCCCCTACAGGTACTAAATACTGGTGTTTACTATTAGTAATAATAATAAAAAAGAAAAAAGATAAAGAAAAACAAACAAAATGCAATCCAAACCGTGTATGTAAGGGTGTGTACGGGTGTGCGGGCGTGTGTGTGTGTGTGTGTGTGTGTGTTTGCGCGTATGTGTAATGCATGTATGATGATGTGATGATGTGATGATGTGATGATTGGGATGAAGATGAAATCATGTTAACCCGGCACGACGTTTTTTACTTTTTGTGGTTTCTACACACAATCATTTTCCTTGGTACTTCTTTGCTGGTAGGGTGGTAACTAGCCACGGCCGAAGCCTCCCTCCAGTCCAGACTCAGACAAATTAGAAGATGGAATTTCCTAAATGTGTCATGCACCAAACATGCAATTGTGTTTCAAACGTTTTGACTAATGTTCATACGGCTTTACTGTAAAATTAGACTATTTGAATTGTGTAACTGTTCTTGTAAAAAAATTAGAAAAATATTTATATTCAAAAAATGAATCTTTGACCCAACAAAACAAAATGTTAAGATTTTTATGGTTTATTTAAACTTTTTTTTTAAAATTATCAAACGGCTTTACTGTAAATAGATTTTCTTTGAGTTGTGTCGCTGTTCTTCCATAGCATTAAAATAGTTTATATTATCTAGTATCCAAAACTCATATTTGAATGCGTAAAAATGACGCTATGGCTCTCCTGTAAAATTAGATAGTTTGAATTGTGTCACTATTCTTGAAAAGAATTAAGAAGAATATATATTATCTATTGCCAAAAGCTAATATGGACTAAACTGAAGCACTGGAACCACAACATGTTATTATGTCATTGGTTGTTTCAAAAGTTTTGTTAAATTTACATACAGCACTCCTGTAAAATTAAACAATTTGATTGGTCTCACTATTCTTTCAAATAATTCAGAATAATCTACAAATTCTAGTATAAAAAAAAACTTATAATCAAATTGGCAAAATAAACCTGTGGCACGACAATATGCCATTCTATCATCAGTTGATTTAAACTTTCTGTTTAATTATTAAACGGCTATATCCTTTAAAAAATTAAGAATCATATATGTTATTCAGTATCAAAAAGTCATATTTAAAATGGCAAAAATGAATGAGTTGCATCATTGTTGGTTGTTTCAAAGGTTTTGTTTAATTATTATCAACTGGCTTTACTGTAAGATTGAATTTTGAGTTCTGTCACTATTTTTGTAAAGAATTAGGAATCATATATATTATCTAGTATCAAAAATGACGCTGTGACACCACAAAATGTTATTGTCATTAATTTTCATTATTCCATGTGTGAATGTGGCCTAGACAAAGATTTTGTTTACCACATCCTTCTCAATTGTCCCAAACTTTCCCCCCCATTTATGATCTTCTCCCTTCACATATCCCTCGTCCTATAAATGTAGAGTATTTACTTACCTTTGTCTATAGAATTAAGCTGTAAAATAATGGTTTGTTATTAGTCATATGTATCATTTTTCTGCATGTTTTGTCCCCTTTTATTTGGTGGTGGTTTAACAATATATTTCAACTATTGATAGATAATCAAAACTATACTTCGTATGTCTCATAAACTGAACAATTTCCATCGTGTCTTCTCCAACAAACTTGACACTGGCGAGATAATCTGTGACCAATTGGCACACCTTAAAGCCATTTAACAAAGAAGAAATTAGTCTTATTTTGAATCATGTCACTAATCTTCAATAATAAACTGTGTATATTGTTACCGTGCCACAAGAATCAATAAATGCGGTCTTTATAGCATAAAGAAATTGGAAAGGCGAATAAGTGGATCACAGAAATGACTCGAGTGAAATTCTCTTGGCATTCAATAACCTTTTATGTTGTTATAACCGCTTCTAGTGAAGATTATTTAGCCTTGACCGAGAGTGACTATAATTAATAATGACGTTTCATGGATACGGTATAATAAACGGAGTGAACCAGATATAACAAAAGTGAAGGGGCTTAGTATCACACGGACTATTTCTACAAATTTAATTCCTTAAAAATTCCTAAAGAAAAGATGTGACTTTAATGCGTGAGGTATGTTATATAAATTTAATCATAAAGTATATTACAAACTAGCCAATTTATTATATAAACTAGCCAAAATGAAAAAAATATAAAAATGCTTGGAACTTTTTTGTTCTTTAATACATAGATATGTACTAAGTAAGTAGCAGCCTATTAACGTCCCACTGCTGGGCACAGACCGCCTCACTCCAAGAAGTGAGGGTTTTTAGAGCACAGAACCTAACCAAACTATCACAAAACGACCCTTAAAGTATATCCTTTCCAATAAAGAAAGGATCATCGAAATCGGTTGGCGTGATCTTGAGTTATTCGTCCATTTGTCGCGCACATGCTTAACGCAAATTTAACACTTACCCGGTTTTCTCGTGAATGCCATCATCAGAACTAGTTTAAAAAAAATGGGACCCTATGACGAGCACCACCTTTCATTTAAAAAAAAACAATCATCAAGATCGGTCCACCCAGTCGGGAGAAATGAGGTTACAAACATAAAAAAAAATACAGACGCATTGATAACCTCCGCCTTTTTTGAAGTCGGTTAAAGAAATAGAAGATATAACTTCAAAAATAACTAAATGTGCGTTAGTTAAATGTGTATATAAAAGAGCTTATCATTTATTTTGTAACTGAATCGATTGGTTCAATGTCTTGAAAGTAATATTTTTAGAAATCAATTTACTGTCACAGTATTTCATAAATAAAATATTGGATGTATCAATCACTTTTCTATCAACGTATTTATTATTACAACGCAATTTTTAATATGTCAAAATTAATAGCTTGGTTATAACTTACGGGTATGAATCATTAAATGCCGCGTCCATTTTCTTAGGTAGCTTCATTTGAATTCGCTTTCACATAGTTTAACTACTTTATTCGAACTTTTGTTTAATAGAATTTAGTAATTAACTGTTAATTTTACTTCTTTTAGTAATAGCTAAGTCAGACTCTTCTTTATCTTTTTATAGTATTAGCGACCTGTCCTAGCTCTGAAAAGAACTTTTAAGTGAAGCATAAAAATGTGTTAAAAAAACTCGAAATATTCAATGTCGCTTGCGTCCACTGCGTAAGGAGCCGACCGACCACCTAGTTCATAATGGTGCACCCCCTTCTCCCGCACTGCCCCTCTCTCGTCGAGTTAGTTACTCGATGCGCTGCGTGGCGGCCGCCGCCGGCATGTATTTTTATTTTAATTTCATGATATCTTTTGAATGGAATATCCGATTTCAATAATTCAAAAAGTAATCATCAGGTATTGAGACAGTCTTGAATATTAAATTATTTATTTGGATAAAAATTTATAAATGGTATGGATAACACGGTCTGATTTTGATCGGCATTTCTATCAATTTGTTAAATGTAAAAAAGTAGTTATAGTGACGTAACTACAATAGTTAGACATATGGTCTCGCGAAGTTTTTTGTAGATATTGATATATTCTATAATATTGTCGAACATTTTTTTGTCCTATCATTAATACTCTTCACAGCGTATGCGATGAAAGACATTTTATGGCTAATTTTTTTACACCTTCGGTTGGTTTTAATAGGAATTTCTAAAGATTTCTATAAGTTACTCAGTGATAATTTAACTTTCTAATGAATAAAAACTTACTAAAATCAGTCCAGTACTTTTTGAGTTTATTCGTTACATACAAAAATACAAATCTTTCTTCTTTATAATATTAGCGTAAATTAAATGTAGTAGCTTCCGCTATCTGTTCGCTTAGATCTTCTATACCAACAAATGGAATATAATACAGCTTTCAGCAATAAATAGTGATTCAAGAGGAAGGTTTATATGTATAATACATATATATTATAGAACAGAAAACCCCGAAAAATTCAACGATTTGTAATGTGATATCGTAACAAATATTTTGTGCCCTTAAATCGAAAACTCGAGCTAAATCTGATAAGATAGATCATATCAATGTTCTATGCAATTGTATATCATAAAAACATCATTAAAAAAGTCGCATATCGTATATATTTATCTTTAATGGATAACCCACAGTAACCGTTTTTATCTTTTATGCATTGACAAAAATTGTGTTATTTACCAAGCTATTTTATACTAATATAGTATTATTCTTTATCCAATTAAATACATTATATACGTTGTATATTTCATGCAGATTATAACTGTTCTTAATAGCATTTCATTAAAATGGATATCTTAGAAGATATCAGATATTAGGCAGAGGATGTCGCAAAGTTATATAAGCATTAAATAGATGTCGTCTTACTTTATCACCCACTTAAGTGCTCTTTTATATGTCGGAGTGCAATAGTCTGTGGAACGCTGTACGGCGCGCGTCTCTCGGCAGTTCTCGAGTGGCGTGCCGCCGGAGCGGTTGACTGTCATGTAGATTATAACTGTTCTTAATAGCATTTCATTAAAATGGATATCTTCGAAGATATCAGATATTGGGCAGTGGATGTCGCAAAGTTATATAAGCATTAAATACATGTCGCCTTAATTTATCACCCTTTAAGTGCTCTTTTATATGTCGGAGTGCAATAGTCTGTGGAACGCTGTACGGCGCGCGTCTCTCGGCAGTTCTCGAGTGGCGTTCCGCCGGAGCGGTCGACTGTTGAAACTGTCGCGTTCCTAGCTATTATTATTAATGAGTTTGTGTAAATTGATATCGGGAACATTAAGTGATTGAACCTTATACTCTGAGTTAATTAATAAAGTTTTTGATTGCCCACAGTATGGATGTGATACACACTAACGATGATGTCGACGGAGAACCCTATGCCCATTCCTCATGCTTCTTCTCCTTCTTATTCTCTGACAGATATAATATGTATATTTTTTTTAAATAACACTCGTTAAGACTTTTTAAGGCATCAAACTATTATCCAAGGTTTTCGCTACTTAATTTCACATGGTCCTTATTTACATTAAAACGTTGGCAATGGGTGTTAAAGGTACGCATCAATTATGATTATTAAAAAAAAAATCGCCCAACACAAGGTTGTAATATATAGCTATACTAATCTACCCCCTATGTTCCTTATAATTCGGTCGAAATTCGATTGAACTTTATAGTTAAATCCCGAAAACATCGCGTGTGCATAATTTAATGTACGTGTAAAAAAATACATGAACACTTTGAAATTAAAAACTGTGATGCCTGTTTGTTTAGTTAGATACGTGAATTCTTGTAAAGAAATAGATAGATAGAAGATATATTGATTGACTGTGAGTCATCACGGTCGGTAATGTAACGCCCTTTCGATTAAGGTAGCGAGAGAGATATAATCAACTCGTCATTGATGTATCTTAATTCTTTATTTAATATAACGCCATAAAAATACAAGCACCCTGGTGTATGCTGTTTGCCAATGACATTGTGCTTCTTGGAGAAGATGGAGCTGAGAAGGCTGGAAAAATAGCAGGAAAAATGGAAAGCGTAGGGTTGAAGATCAATAGTCCCAAAACAGAACTTCTATTCTGTTTTTCTTAGATTGTCTTAGATGGTGTATCCCTTCCAATCTGCTCCGATTTTCACTACCTGGCTCCGACAGCGGCATTGACCGAGTTACTAGCAGGACAAATGCAGGTTGGATGAAGTGGAGGCAGGTGTCGGGAGCAATTTGCGATGTCAAAATGCCCCTTAAACTAAAGGGAAAAATTTATAAGACGATCGTAAGACCTGTCATCCTGTATGGATCAGAGTGCTGGGCCACCAAAGAGAAGAATAAAAGGAAATTGCATGCAACGGAGATGCGAATGTGGAGATGGATGTGTGGAGTGACAAAGTTAGATAAGATTAGGAATGAGTATATTAGAGGAAGTGTGAAAGTAGCACTAGTGACCGAGAAGCTAAGGAGTGGAACGCTATCCTGGTATGGACATGTCTTGAGAAGGGACGATAGCCATGTATGCAAGAGGGTCCTAAATATAATGGTAAGCGGCAGGGCCCGGAGAGAGCGACCAAAAAAAGTGTGGAAGAACTGTGTGAATGAAGAAATGACAGCGGATTGAAGTGGCGAAAGGAAACATGCTGTGCCGACCCCACCTAGTGGGATAAGGGCAGGAAAATGATGTTTATATTTATACAAATGTAAAACTTTACATTTCTATAAATAGAGTTTCACTTCAGTCGTGTGCTTTCCAGTAATGGGCATGGCGACTGAGGCGGTGATCCATCCTCACCTAAAACAATGGCTTTCCAGGGACGCTTTTCTACAGATTGGTGCAGGTTCTGACCGGACATGGCTGCTTCAGAAACTTCCTGCACCAAATTGGCCGGAAGGAGTCACCCGCTTGTTATCAGTGTGGCGCAGCTATCGATTTAGCGTCACCTCCTGGTGGCGTTGATCAGCGGCGACCTCTCGTTGGAAAGCATTGGAGGCGCGACGCTATCCAGTGAGAGATGGCGGGCGAGACGGACGGAAGCCCACGAGAGAGAGAGGGAGAATGCAGTGGATGCTCCCCCTTATTGCCTTAGGAGGCGGAATACAAGGCGGCGCATGTTTGCGCATCTCCTCCCGCCTCCGTGAATTTTCCGTCGGACTCATCCGGGACACCGGGGTTACGCTGGGTTTTAATGGGTATTGCGAGACCTTCCATCGCCGGGTCCCACCCTCCTGACTGGTTATCGGTCAGGGTTTGAGCGTAAATTGCATTTCCCAGCGACAAAAAATAAGTCGTGTGCTTTAAGCTCACACCAAGCGTTTTTGTGTTTAGTTAGTACTACGTTAGATTAGTTTCAGATATTTTAATTTGGTTTGAAAGTTGCTTAAAAACACCTTTGATTGATCCCGATATTATCTAGTTGTATAAATCCATTTTTATTCCTTAATATGTGTTTTGTAACTTCTTTTTAGCATTTATGTGATTTATATTAGTTATACATAAAATATAATATGAACATTAATAGTTGTCACGTTTTAAAAAGGTTTAGCTCTGTTAATATTGTATTCCTTTTTGATGTGTCTGTTTGTCTTATTTTACTGCACATGTTTTTTCGTTAACCGTTAAGCTTCAAGCTCAGATTTTGCATTTCGTGCAATAAATGAAATTGTCGTATTGCTATTAAAAGTTGAATGATTTCAACAATTTATTGGAGCAACGTAGGATTGTTACGAAACCGCGTCGACCTTGTATGCGTTTTACGGTTAACGTATGGAATTATATCAAAGCAACACAGCCTTGGTCACTACAACATTTTTTAAATTGTAGAGCCGTTGTCAGTCATTGACTTTACAGAATACCAGCACTTGTACTATTATATAATAATCAATTACTAGCTGAGATATGCAAATCCGTCCGCACTTAATACAGAGAACAAATTTATTTGGCATAAAAAAGCCATCCTTAAAAGATAAAAGTAGTAACACTCAAAGAGTAGTGTTACTTTGTATTTTACTATCACAGTATTACACCAGTTAACACTTCAGCAGATTACAACAGACAAGCAGGTCTGGCTACGTATCCCTTTTTTAACTACCCACTGCCCCTCTTTCTCCGTCAAAATGCCGCGAACATCGATGCACGAGTGCCTCTCGTCAACCGCCACCGTCTTCCGCCGGAAGTCTGCGCGTCTTAACGGAAGACAATAAACTCACGTGTTACACATATCTTGTCTTATACTTTTTTTAGAATTTTTAAAGGGGAATAAACTGTCATAACGTGTTTTTTGACTGCCTCATTGGTCTAGTGGTTAGCATGTTCGACTACAGACATGAGGTCCTGGGTTCAAGTCCCGGGTCGGGCCAGTTCGAAATCGATATTGAGTTTTCTATTAAGATCTTCTCAATATTTGCCCAAAGTTAGGAATTTGGCGGTGTGATTCACCCCCGTGCCACGGAGAGCACGTTAAGCCGTCGGTCCTGCGCCTGATCTCTCTCTCCGGTCGTGTCGGATTGCCGTCATGTCGGATTATGAGAGTGAAGGAATAGAGAGTATACTTGTGTACTATGCCTGCCAATCCGCAGTGGAGTAGCGTGGTGGGTCTATGCTATAAAAACCCTCTCTCATATGAGCGAGGAGGCCTGTGCCCAGCAGTGGGACGTTAACGGGCTGCTACTTACCTACTTACCTTTATATGATTTTAGCAAAACTGTTTACGCAGCACACTCAATTAAAGCTCTTAAAAGGAATAAACTCGATTTTGAAATGTTCTTCACTGCTACACCGCACCAATAGGTGTTATTGTGATGACATATAACATATAACCTTTCTTGATAAATAGGCTATGTATATATACTTATAATATAAATTTGTACATTATTCATATTATTATATAGTTTTTATTCAAGAGTTACCTGGAAGAGATTGCTTTAAGCAATAAGGCCGCCCTTGCACATAGTTTAATGTAATATAATCATTTATTGTAAGAATTTGTGTAAAATCAAAATTGTGTGCAATNTATATATAGTGAAAAAAAAATGAAATTGTGCACCAGATAGTTGGGCATGAGGACTCAGCCGCCTGTCACGAGTGTGGAGCTATCATGGACACATCTCATCATACTGTCGCAGAATGCTCGGCTTGGGGGCCCCAATGGTACCCCCTGACGTCTCTCGTTGGTGGTGAGCTCAGCTGTGAAAGTAGTTGGTGGTATTTTCCTTCTGTGAGATGACATTCTAACAAAAGGAGGCATCAGAGAGGGAGAGGGAAGCCGCAGCTGAGGCCTCCTCTATCCGTAAGAGGAGGCCGGGAGCCAGGAGAAGTGCCTTTGCGAGTCTCCTTTCATTCTGAATGGTCGTAACAGACGATGTCCGGAGTCCCAGAGTGCAATGTCCCCACTGAACCTCTGGTACTTCTGTACAGGACACTGAGGGTCCCGCTGGGTTTTAAGGGGGATTTTGTTCTTCAGCGAGTCCCACAGTCCTGGATGAAAGAATGACTTTCAGCCGGGGTGTGTAAATGAATTTCCCAGCGAAAAAAAAACTATTACACTTTAGCAGATAAAAATAGACAACCCTGTCTTGCTATGTATCCCTTTTTAATTACCCACTGCTCCTCTTCTTTCTTGGTCAATATGCTGCGAACATCTCTATACGAGCGCCTCTCTTCCGGCAGCCATCGCTTGCTGCCGGAAGTCAGCGAGTCTTAACGGAAGACAATAACAAACTCACGTGTTACAAAATTTTTGGCATCGGTCCTGTAGTTTTTGTGTGAAAACACACTAGATGTTAGATGATATAAAGACGATATTTGGCGCTTCAAAAGTAATGTAAAAAGCTAGACCTTTGAATTTGAATTTAGCACAGCGTGAAACCGTTTCAATCGTACAATAAATAAAATATAAAAGATATGGAATAGCCACAATAATAAAGCTTTCTAATCCTTTCATCGTTTTTACTTTCAAACGAAACACGTTAACAACCGCGTATGTAATTTGCATTCAACGCAAAACACATTAATCAATAGAAAATAAAGCAATTACGGATGTTTTTTGATTTCTTTGAGAATGATTTTTCATGTTTTATAATAACCCAAATCTAATGGGGTTTTGGCGAGTCACTTCGCTACCTATTTACTCAATCTCACGTGATGGTAAGTGATACATACATACATAGCATCACGCCTCATTCCCTTCGGGGTAGGCAGAGACAACATCCTTCCACTTGCCACGATCCTTGCATATCTCCTTCGCTTCTTTCATTCTCATTAAACCTTTCATACAAGTTCGTCGGTTTAGAGTACTCTTGACCTGGCCGTTATTTAAAATGTCCTGGATTTGGTCCAGGAACGTTCGCCTTGGTCTTCCCCTTCCAACTTTCGCATTCACTCTTGACTCATAAATCCTTTTTGTCAGTCTCCTTTCATTCATTCTCTCTACATGCCCAAACCATCTAAGCATACCTTTCTCAATTTTAGTCACTACGTCTTCTTTTATACCACAACGTTCTCTTATCACACTATTTCTTACTCTGTCACTCAGTTTTAATCCACTCATGCTTCTCAACGCTCTCATCTCTACCGCATTTATTTTACTTTTGTGATTCTTCTGCCATACCCAACTTTCACTACCATACATAAGTGTTGGCACCAACACTCCATCATACATGTAAGTGATGATTATTATTATTTTTGAAATTGTTTTATTTTATCTTATTTCTGTCTATCTCTGTATTTTTTCTTTATCACTGTAATGCACATCTACCAAAGACTTTTCTAACACTAGAAAGGTTGGCAGGTAGATAAAGCTTTGTAGCTTTAAGCTCGCCATTTGCACTCTGTGCAATAAAGTTTATAAATAAATAATACAATCTAAAACGTCAGTTCTAAAAAGCATCGTCCGGAACGCAAACTTTGCGGCACGTTTTTGCTGTTAGAGTAGTAACTAGCCACGACCGAAGCCTCTGGTCCAGATAAATTATAAAATGCAATATCCTAAATTTACCTTGCCGTGATTTTTTTCATTTCCTACTGGTAGTTAACACTCTATCTATAAATTTATCTTTTTCAAAGCTAGCTGAAGTGTTTGCTTGCTTGAACCCGTTAATCTCAGGAACTACTGGTCCGATTTCGAAAATTCTATTAGTGTTAGATTGCCCATTTATCGAGGAAGGCTGTGGGCTATATATCAGCATGCTAAGACGAATTGGAGCGGTGCATCAATTATAGAAGTTATCAAAACCATTTTTTTTCCCTTTCAAGAGCTTCCGCTGCGTGTGCTACGTAAATAGTAAAAGTTTCGCAAAAATCATGTATGACAGAGTTATTCCCATTTAAAAGTTCTAAAAAACAGTCCATAATAACATTTGTCTAACTTTTATGGTTGGCTCACTATAAACTTTTTTATGCTCACCAAATTTGTTGCCTCTCTGTCTCTCTTACGTTGCAAACGGAGTTTTATCTTATTCAAAGCTAGCTAAAGTGTTTGTTTGGTTGAACCCGTTAATCTCCGGAACTACTAGTCCGATTTGAAAAATTCTATTAGTGTTAGATTGCCCATTTATCGAGGATGGGGTATACATCATCACGCTGAAACCAATAGGAGCGACACACCAATGAAGAATGTTTCAAAAATCATAGCTTCTTCCTTTTGAAAGCTTATGCTGCATAAACGGTTAAAGTTTCGCATAACTCATGTATTACAGAATTGTTCTCGTTTAAAATTTTAAAAAAAAGGTCTTCCACAGTACATATCTTTTAAAGCTGGCTCGCTATAACCTTTTATTTGCTAACCAATAAGTTTTTTTAGTGAATGCGGTAATAATGTCACAATAAGTTTTAGCGAACCATGGCTGGGTTTGGTATTCGTCGTCGTCGCTTCAACCGATGGACGTCCACTGCTGGACATAGGTCGCACGGGATGACGTCCACAAGGCTCGATCTTGCGTCGCCTGGCTCCAGCGGCTACCGGCGACCCTCTTTATATCATCGGTCCACCGTGTGGGGGTCTGCCTACACTGCGGGGTCGCCACTCCAGCACCTTCGGCCCCCAACGTACATCGGTCCTTCGGACTATGTGCCCCGCCCATTGCCACTTCAGGTTCGCGATTCGTAGAACTATGTTGGTGACTTTGGTTCTACTACGAATCTCTTCATTTCTAATTCGATCACGTAGAGAAACTCCGAGCATAGCCCTCTCCATCGCACGCTGAGTGACTCTGAGCTTCCGCATGAGGCTCATAGTCAGCGACCATGTCTCAGAACCGTAGGTAATCACTGGCAACACGCACTGTTCGAAGACTTTGGTCTTCAGGCACTGAGGAGTATCGGACGAAAATATCTGGCGTAGTTTCCCGAACGCTGCCCAGCCGAGTTGGATTCGGCGGTTGACCTCCTTCTCGAAATTGGACTTACCTAGCTGGACTATATGTCCCAGGTATGTGTACTCGTCTACAATTTCGAGAGCTGAGTTCTCAACGATGATTGGATGTGGCGGTACATGGATATTAGACATGATTTTCGTCTTATCCATGTTCATTTTCAGGCCCACCTGTTGAGAAACTCTGCTGAGGTCATCGAGCATTGTATTGAGATCTTCGAGAGTCTCTGCCATAATGACTACGTCATCGGCAAACCGTAGATGAGTGATGTACTCGCCGTTGATGTTGATGCCCAGTCCGTTCCACTCCAGAAGCTTAAAAAGGTCTTCCAGCGCCGCAGTGAAGAGCTTCGGGGAGATAACATCTCCCTGTCGCACTCCACGTTGCAGTTGGATAGACGCTGTGCTTTGGTCATGTATACGGACTGACATGGTGGCGTTTTCGTACAAGCACTTCAACACGTGTATGTACCGGTAGTCAATTTGGCATCTCTGTAACGGCCCATGTTTCCACCGAATCGAAGGCTTTCTCATAGTCCACGACCGCTAAGCAAAGTTGCCGATTATACTCTTCGGTCTTCTGTATAATCTGCCGCAGCGTGGGTTTGGTATTAATGTGTTTATATCGTTTTGTAATTATTTTTACACAGCGTGTTTGTTTCTTGTCAGTGGAGCACCCGTTATGTCCAAATATTGCTAGTGCGTGGATTTGACCTTGCGTTTTGAGGCCAAGTGCGTCCGATTGCGTTTTATTAACTCCATTTACAATTGTTAATTGTTTATAATCTATTTTTTATAACTTTAGCACAAGTGTTTACGATAAATTGTCAATTTATCTTTATATATGTATTAGCTAATCAGCGCAATTCCGTCAGCAACGTAAGAGAGAGAGGCAACAAATTTCGTGAGCATAAAAAAGGTTATAGTTAGCCAACCTTAAACGATAGACAAATGCTATTCGGAACTTTTTTTTAGAACTTTTAAAGGGGATTAATTCTGTCATACATGATTTTTACGAAACTTTAACTATTTACGTAACGCACGCAGCGGAAGCTCTTGAAAGGAAAAAAAAATGGTTTTGATACGTTTCTTGATTGGTACACCGCTCCTATTAGTTTTAGCATGATGATATATAGTCTATAGCCTTCTTCTATAAATGGGCTATCTAATACTGCAAGAATTTGTCATATCTGACCAGTGGTCCCTGAGATTGATGCCTTCAAACAAACAGGTCAGCTTTATAATATTAGTATAGTCTTCTGCACGTGTGTAACTGAATTCCTCTTAAACAGCTTAATCGTTATTGATGAAATTTTAGGTTAAAATTAACAATTCGATCTGAGAAATAACGGTTTTTGTCATATTTCCACTTTAATAACCCTAAAACCATTAAAGGCTATGACGTTCGTTTGCACAAACAAATTTTATAGTCTAGCTTCGAAGTTTCATTTAAAATGACAGTTTTATACTATCGTGATACAAATGGTTCAATAATGAGTTAAATAAAACTTGCAATATCTTCAGCAATGTAATATAACGTTATTACAAAGCGATTACTGTTTCATTGACTCTTGAATGTGGCCTACTGATCTTATGGTCGTAATATACTGCCTTAGTTCTCCTTTCTATTGGCCAATGGGCATATATTGCACGACCGTGTTGAGGCATCAGAACTAATACTCGCCAGTGCTCGCGGCTTCGTCTGCTTGACATTAAATTTAGAGCCAGAGTGTTGGTGCCAACACTTATGTATGGTAATGAATGTTGGGTATGGCAGAAAAAGCACAAAAGTAAAATAAATGCAGTAGAGATGAGAGCGTTGAGAACTATGAGTGGATTGAAATTGAGTGACAAAGTAAGAAATAGCGTGATAAGAGAACGTTGTGGTATAAAAGAAGATGTAGTGACTAAAATTGAGAAAGGTATGTTTAGATAACTATGCGCCTTATTAGACAGCTCAGGATCACACATCATCTCTTCTGGATCAAATCTGAAACGAAGACCACGTACACCGGTACGCGTTTCCCGAAGCGTAGGGTTGGTAGACCCCCCACCAGGAGGACAGATGACCTGAAAAGGGTCGCCGGAAGCCGATGGTTACAAACCGCACAAGACCATGTATTACGAAAATCCTTGGATGAGACCTATGTCCAGCACTGGACGTCCATCGGTTGAGATGATGTTGATGCTTAGATGGTTTGGGCAAGTAGACAGAATGAATGAAAGGAGACTGACGAAAAGGATTTACGAGTCAAGAGTGAATAGGAAAGTTGGAAGGGCACGACCAAGGCGAACGTTCCTGGACCAAATCAAGGGCATTTTAAATGAGAGCTCAAGAGTACTTTGAACTGACGAGCTTGTATTAAAGGTTTAAAGAGTAATAGTAAAAAAACTGGTAGTAAGTTATATTATCGTTTTGCGAGATTTGTTCCTACTTAAGACACTTCATTTATACAATGATTGATAAGCATTGATCCGGTTAACAACTTATAACTAAAGTGGACTGGATATACAAAAAACTAATATTAAATAGTAAACCTGTCTTGCATTACTAACGACTGTAACCAAGTATTTTATTTTTTACTCGGAACGATAAAAGGTTAAGGTAATCAATATTAAGTTCTACTGCATCTGAAATTATGTCTAAATTAAGTAATTTCTTGAAAATTTATAACTAACTTCCTGATTGTTGTGACATTGGTTGAGGACTTCGCACTGCCTTTAGGTGGAACGTTACATAATTGTGCACTTGATTTAACCACACCCTCCTGGTATTCATCAAAATTGGTCCAAGCTAAATATTATGGTCCATTACACCAAATATACCGAGAGGACTCTGGTTTTGTGTTCTTACATTTGCTGATCCTTAGATCACCAGTACTATCTCGTTTGAGGCATCAAATTTGTTCTCTTGTGACGCAAACGAAGTCGAGTGGGTTATTGTAATACATAAAATTCAATGTTTAGGAAAATCCCAGGACGTAAGCCAAGACCTAGATATTTGGAATCTAAAATAGACATTTGCAATCACCCAAGGTATTTCCAAGATTATTGCAAAAATACCTATTTTCTTATGCAATTTGGCAATCATTTAATCTAAAATATATCTATTTTCTAATCTAATCGTGATAAGATGATTAAAATGTCGAATATTTGCATATTATTTCTGAAACAAGTGACCCATTTTAAGCCGGTTTAACGTATCTCATTTTTCACTATCTACTTTTTGTCCACACTGTCATCTTTACATCTACATAATCAAACAAAACCGTTATCTGTTAGCAAATTCTATTAAAAGCTTTACCCTAAATGAGAAACTTTAACATTTTCAACAAGTAAGTCAAATAATAGAAGCAAGGATTAAAAATTTAGAAGAAGATAAATTGTTAGAAGCGATTGCAGAAGATAATATAATGGAAGCAAATCATAAATACCTAATAGATAAATTAATAGGTGTGAGATATAAACACTCAGAAGATAAATTGATAGAAGTTATGTAAAAGACTCAAAAAACAAAATTATAAAAGGAAATATAGACGTAGAAGATAAAACAATAGATTCACCTAGATAACAAATTGAAAAAAGCTAAACGTAAACTTGTTCAGATGATAAATTGATCAGAGCAAGATGTAACTATTCCGAAGACAAAATAATAGAAGCAAGGTAGAGTAATCATTCAATCTCCTCATAGCTCAAACTAAGAATCATTGATAAATTAGATAGAGTGGCATACTTTTACTTACTTTATTATAAATAAGGCGACCCAGAAAACATTGGTGCCTAAGAGCAAGCAAAGTCTAGCATCTTTCCTAAATGAATGCTCTACCTTTGTGTTTTTGGGTTTTAATATTATTTTTTGTATCAAAGAATGTCTAGAAAACGATAATAGGTTTATCTATAAAATTCCTACATTTTCCTCTAAAGACATCAAAAAAAGTACGCCAATTAAATAGATCGTAACGTGTCACTTTCGACTTCACGCGAGAAAGTACGTGCGGTTATGCATGAACAATTAGCGACTTCGTCAAACATTATTAGTGGGAAAATTGTATCAATTCACCGTCATAACCACTGTTACTAACTGTACAGTGCACGCAGAGCGTACTAATTGACTAGTTAGTTTTCACTTCACGTTTGATAACACCTTCTAGTACCATCACCATTATGATATGAGAAAGGCTAACTATCCTTACATATTATAAAACAAAGTCCTCTGCCTCGACTGCTTGTTTGTACGCGATAAACTCAAAATCTATAGAAGGAATTTTCATGCGGATTTCAATTATAGATAGACCACTTTTCGAGGAAAGTTTCTGTAAATAATTTATCAAGATATCATTTAAGTTGGTTGAGATATCACGTAAACTGTTGGAAGCGTCTGAAAAAATTAAGTCACCTGGAAGAACTAAAACGTTGCTTAGAGATATTACAGAACAACGTAGAGGAGGATAATTTCTGATAACCGAAATGCGTTATTTATTGAGCTATTCTTAAAGTTTAATCTATATTCCTTTATGGACTTCTATGTAGGTCTATAAAAGAGGAGTAATCTTACCATATCTTTAAGAGATTAGGCAGCGTTATCGAGGAAAGCTTTCATGTGCCTTGATTTTTTTACCATCACGCCTCATTCCCATTGGAGTAGGCAGAAGCCACGTCCTTCCACTTGCCATATCTACCTCGCTTCTTTCATTCTCACTAAACCTTTCATACAAGTTCGTTGGTGCAGAGCACTCTTGTCCTGGCCCTTATTTAAAATGTCCTGGTTTTGGTGTAGCAACATTCGCCTTGGTCCTTCCCTTACAACTTGCCCATTCGCCTTGACTCATAAATCCTTTTTGTCAGTCTCCTTTCATTCATTCTGTCGACGTGCCTAAACTACCTAAACATAGCTTTCTCAATTTTCGTCACTGCATCTTCTTTTATACCACAACCTTCTCTTATCACACTATTTCTTTACCTTACATAACCCATCCTGCATATAACTCAGTAGAGTTTGATGTCCTGCTTGCTATATTACGTTCTCTTACCAAATCTCCATCGGTGATTGGGTGGCTTAAGAGTTACCTTGGAGGACACTTGCGGGGAGTTCGAATTGAGGACAATACGAGCAGGAGTTCTTCAGGGAGGCGTGTTGCTACCATTCCTTTTCGTCATTGATAAATCAATACGATCTCTCAAAATATATCTTCTCTCGACGACATGAATGCAGACAATGACCAACTTTATAATCAGTCTTTATTTGAAAATCTGACTACTGCTGTTGCTATAACCAACAATAATTTGACCGCAATTTATAACTGGAGTAAAGCGTTAGGTTTAAAAGTCAACCCAAAAAAGTCGCAAGCTATAATTATTGGCAGTGGAAACTCCATTTCAAGGGTAGACTGGGAGTGTGTATTTATCTATTATTATATATATTTTTGGGTTTATATGTATATAAAGATATATGTATTAGTTTGAAAGTAATACCCTATTTCGTAACAATATTTCTGAGAGAGAGAACTGCAAGAATTGATGTTTCTTTGAATATTTCTCTTGCTACGAGATTCCAATACTTTTTAATGCTATCAATATACGCAATATTACTTATTGGTTATTATATTACCATCCATTAAGTCGTAGTTCTATTATACACGAAATAAGCTTTTATAAGATGCTTGTCGTAATGTTACCATTAGTATTGCAATATTGGGCAAGTTAACGTGCGTTCTCTAATTTCTTTCGACTATATGGTCATATGTAACCGCTGAGGTCGTTTACGAAATAATACCTAATCTCCCTCTATTTTTATTCGACTCTCATAAACAATGATTATGTGTAATGCTTGCACAAATACATAAGTAGTATTTTATTGGACATAGGAAAGAAAGCAAAATAAACTTCGTTTAAATAAAGTAGCTTTTATGTGTTTAAGATCGAGATAGAGCTTTCAGTTAGGTCTTCTATTAAAGCATCTTATATTGTTTCTTAAACTGTTACATTGTTTAGTTCAATATTTTTTTTGTTATGACTAAATAGTCAGTTTTAATCTGTATTTATCATAATTTCTTTATATTGCATTGCTGAAATTCAAGTCTATTCTAATATGCCTTAGTGGGCTTATGGATGACCTGATTCCATCTCTGTCTATCCTCGGCTTCTTTAAGAGCTGTTGGAAGTTCAAGTCTCGTTATAGTCCTTATTTGATCAGACTAACTGGTAGCTGAGCGACTTGATGGTCTTTTTACTTCGACACTGCCTAAAGCAATTCGTTTCTCCAGCTTATCTGACTGTCTTCGGGTAGCGGTTGTTTTAATGTTATATTATGCGAAATTGATTGATTGGTCTTTTTAGCTGTTTACCTATTGGCAGAATTCTCCTCCATAGCCACATCTCAAAAGCTTCTATCTTTTTTTCGGTTAGCTTCTCGATTGCATCATGATCCAGTGTCGTATAATACCAGAGCACGCACAACTCTTATTTTTGTGACATTTGAGACTTTCCCAATCTAACCCTAAGGTTTAAAAAGGGTTGCCTTTTTAAACCCTCTTCTTAAACATCCTGTATCGTCTATGGTGTACGATAAAGTGTATACTCTCTCTCAATCCTCACTGTAAGACAGTAGACTTGCAAGCAACCATTTTCAACGGAGGGAGGTGATTCTATCTTTGGTATAGAAACATATTGTCCCTTTTTTTTTAAATTATTATATTGTATTCGATCCTTGACAAGTGTGCAAAATTTCAAATAAATCGGACATTTTGAAGTGTTCAAAAAACGAGTTCAAATATGTATCTAACGAGCTGACTTGCAATTTAAAATAGAGATGAAGATACATACGCTCCGCCAGCTGCTGTGCTTCCGCTTTTATAATTCGCATATCTTTTAAGATATCCATTTTGATGAAATAAAGCCAAAACACTTTTGAACTACATGAAATATACAACCCATGTAATATATTTAATTGGATAAGGAATAATACTGTATGGTATAAAATGGCTTGGTAAATGACACATATTTTTTGTAATATGTATAAGATAAAAATGGATTACTATGGGTTATAATTTAGAGATAAATACTTACTATTGTGGACGTTTATATAGATTATTTTAAGATATACAATCCAATAGTATAATAAATTGATATATCTCGTAAGGTTTAGCCAGTATTTGCAAATTAAGCGCACAAAAATATGATTATACCGACATTGTATTACAAGTCTTTGAATTTTTCGGATTTTCTGTATAATAATATGTATCTATTATACATATAAACCTTCCTCTTGAATTACTCTATCTATTGCTGAAAACTACATTAAAATTACTTTATTGGTTTAAAAGATTGAAGCCAAAAGACAGCGAAATCCACTTTAGTTTATACTATGTAAATATTAAACCGTCCTTATGAAAGCGGCTTATGTTACTATCTTTACTATATCATAACCTTAAAGAAATTAGTGTTGAATTTATGCAGACAAAGTCGCAGAAACTAGCTAGTATTATTCAAATTCATATATCACTTTTACTAATGAAGTAGGCACGATTGTTTGTCATTCAATTGGTCGTGAATACATGCGATTTCATGGCAATTTGCCACTGCTGTTATTATACATATGCAACGCTATTTCAAACCTTATCCCATTAGAAATAAGATTGCTTTTAAAAAGGATTAAATTAAGTAAGAGTTATTTGTAGATTTCATTGTATTACATTGTTAGGATTTGACAAATTTGTATGAAATGACGGATGTAATGCATTTTGAGGATGCAATGGTGCAAGTAGTCGTTTCTCTAGCAGAAATCTTGGGTTCAATACCCACAGAAAACCCATGGAATTAGGCAGAGACCACGTCCTTCCACTTGCCACGATCCATGCATATCCCCTTCGCTTCTTTCATTCTTATTAAACCTTTCATACAAGTTCGTCAGTTCAGAGTACTCTTGACCTGGCCCTTATTTAAAAAGTCCTGGATTTGGTCCAGGAACGTTCATTTTGACGTTCGCTCTCTACGTGCCCAAACCATCTATATTTTTAGCAGCAAATTTAGGAAACGCCATTTTCTAATTCGTCATAGGCTTCCGCTGTTGCTAGTTACCATCGCTGCCATTTCTGTTCAGGTACGAAGCTGTGCAGAAACCATAAGAGGTTAATTACCTCTTACCAGATTAGCAAGCTTCCATCTTAATCTGTATCTTCACTTACCATAAATTCTTTTAAAATAAAAGTAGCTCAACTCTTAGATTGAACGACTTGCAGTAAATTGGCCATCTCAACTCGGGCAATCAGAGATAAACCAGACAATACAAAAACTAAAAATATATCTGTTCCAAAGTCACCGTTACTAACGGTGCGTGTGTCGCGTTGAAGGTCTTTAAGTTTTTTTGTGGTATTTTATAAGCTGTGAGTGTTTATTAGTGATTAATGGTGTTTTGATTGTGTAAGTGATGTGAATAACAATTAAAACTCTTGAGGTAAGTTTTATTTTTTAAGATATGAGCCTATAAATACAAGACTGACTTTTCTCACTATCTCAAAGCTTAGCGCAACGTGACGCTACGCCAGACTCTTAATTTAATAAACAAAAGATAACATAACATTTGGTAGTCTATCATGGACATTTGAGTCCCAAGAGTCCCTCGACCCGCGGGGCAATGGACGCATAAAAGTCCGTACGGGACGGTACAGCCGACGGTTATTTCCGTTAAATAGCGCGGACAATTTAAGAAGTAAGTAACTCTAACATAAGCTATTTACCATTGAAAGTTTGGTGAAAATCAGGTTTCAGAGACAAGCTGGAAGAAACAGACAGAGAGTTAGATAAATATAGTTAGTTTTTTATGATGTCATTACTAAAGGTACCAATTTAAAATTACAAACAGACATTCCAATTGTAGTTGTAAGTCCTTCCGTCGTCGAGAATCCTCAGTCGGATTCATCCGGGACACCAGGGATGAATGCGAAAGTTGAACACCTGGTGCTTCATTCATGGATGACAAGGGTGTCGCTGGGTTTTAGTGGGTATTGTGAGGCCTTCTTGTTCCCCCACTCCTGACACGCGGTCAGGGCCAGTGCATAAAAGCAATTCCCAGCGAAAAAAAGTCCAACATTTATGTTAGAAATTCGTTTCGGAAAGCAATTTCTTTTGAAGCAAAAAAAGAAGGAAGTAAATAGCAGCTTGTTAACGTCCCACTGTTGGGCAAAGGCTTTCTCATCCATACTCGCTGACGCAGTGGTGCGAGTATTCGCTTTGCTAGCATTCGTCGTCGTCGTCGTCGTCGCTTCAACCGATGGACGTCCACTGCTGGACATAGGTCTCACGAAATGATGCCCACAAGGCCCGATCTTGCGCCGCCTGGCTCCAGCGGCTACCGGCGACCCTCTCTATATCGTCGGTCCACCTTGTGGGGGGTCTTCCTACACTGCGTCGTCCGGTGCGGGGTCGCCATTCCAGCACCTTTCGGCCCCAACGTCCATCGGTTCGTCGGACTATGTGCCCCGCCCATTGCCACTTTAGGTTCGCGATTCGTAGGGTTATGTCGGTGACTTTGGTTCTGCTACGGATCTCCTCATTTCTGATTTGATCGCGTAGAGAAACTCCGAGCATAGCCCTCTCCATCGCACGCTGAGTGACTCTGAGCTTCCGCATGAGGCCCATAGTCAGCGACCACGTCTCAGAACCGTAGGTCATCACTGGCAACACGCACTGTTCGAAGACTTTGGTCTTCAGGCACTGAGGG
>JACTOM010000907.1:765152-790680 GCA_015832385.1 Elymnias hypermnestra
TCAATTTTAGTCACTACGTCTTCTTTTATACCACAACGTTCTCTTATCACACTATTTCTCACTCTGTCACTCAGTTTTAATCCACTCATGCTTCTCAACGCTCTCATCTCTACCGCATTTATTTTACTTTTGTGATTCTTCTGCCATACCCAACTTTCACTACCATACATAAGTGTTGGCACCAACACTCCAGCATGCACTGCCAGTCTAGCCCTTTGAGACACCATCTGGCTATTCATAAAGGCATGCAGAGCACCATTTACCATATGCCCTGCATTCACTCTCCTTTCGATATCACTTTCACATGTTCGCTTATTTAAAATTATTTTGTAAAAAATACACTAAATTAATATCTTTTAATCAATTGTTGTTTTAATCTTCCATTCAAACAAACAAATGTTCCACGCAGACGAAGTCGCGGGTTCAGCTAGTATAATATATAAAATAACCTCTTTAAGACATGCATAACAGTAATTTTGTATTGCACCTGAAGCACATACATTCTGCAGGTAAACTGACTTCCAGATCATTGTCAGACGTGACTTGTTACTGTGCGTAATATGTGCAATATGTTAGATGTGATGTAGCGTCAGAAAAAAAATGCAACATAAAATATTATAAATAAATACTACCAATATATGTGACTTAACTGCCTCATTGGTCTAGTGGTTAGCATGTTCGACTACAGACATGAGGTCCTGGGTTCGAGTCCCGGGTCGGGCCAATTCGAAATGGAGTTTTCTATTAAGATTTTCTCAATATTTGCCCGAAGTTGGCGGTGTTATTCACCCCCGTGCCTCGGAGAGCACGTTAAGCCGTAGGTCCTGCGCCTGATCTCTCTCTGGTCGTGTCGGATTTCCGTCACACCGGACTATGAGAGTTGAAGGAATAGGGAGTGCAATTGTGTACTATGCCTGCCAATCCGCAGTGGAGCAGCGTGGTGGGTCTATGCTCTAAAAACCCTCTCTTATATGAGGGAGGAGGCCTGTGCCCAGCAGTGGGACGTTAATGGGCTGCTACTTACTTACTTATGTGACTTAAACTACTAATTTACATTAATCAAATCAAATCAAATAGGAGAGAGGGTTTTTAGTGCATAGACCCACCACGCTGCTCCAGTGCGGATTGGCAGGCACAAGTGCACTTTCTATTCCTTCACTCTCATAGTCCGATGTAACAGGAGAGAGATCAGGCGCAGGACCGACGGCTTACCGTGCTCTCCGAGGCACGGGGATGGATCACACCGCCAACTTTCTAACTTCGCGGAACATGGATATTGTGGCCCACCTGTTTAGAAGCTCTGCTGAGGTCATCGAGCATTGCATTGAGATCTTCCAGAGCCTCTGCCATAATGACCACGTCATCTACAAACCGTAGATGAGTGATGTACTCGCCAAGGTATTATATAATTATAAAATATTAAAAAAAACTAAAATGTTGACGCGCCAAAAGCATAACTTCAAAAGAAAATAATTAATATCACTTTGAGTTATAAATCACTACCTTTAATCACTAGTAAAATACCTAGGCATCATTATTTAACTACATTATTACTTAATAAATACATTTTATGGAGTCTGACCTCTTCAAGAGTCAAAGAGGTCGATGTCTTGATCCCTTATATTTACTTTTAAGTACTATGCGTAACGTTAAAAGCCATGATGGTACAATGGTGTCAGTTTATTTCTGAGCTGATGGTATTTGTACAGACAAAGATGGAAGCGCGCTAATCTGGTAAGAAGTAATGTACCTCTTATGGTTTCGAATCCTCCATCCAGTTGAAACTCTACATATAAAGAATATACATACATACATAGCATCAGTCCCTTCGGGGTAGGCAGAGACCACGTTCCTCCACTTGCCACGATCCTTGCATTTCTCCTTTGCTTCTTTCATTCTTATTAAACCTTCTATACAAGTTCGTTGGTTCTGAGTACTCTTGCCCTTGTTTTTTTTTTAAATTATAATAGGCAGAGCTTGCGGGTCACCCGATGGTAAGTGATCACCGCCGTCCATGGACACCTGCAGCACTGAGGGAGGCTGCCGATGCGTTGCCAGCCGAGGAGGTGGAAGTTCAATTGCCTCTTAAACATTTGCATGTGGAAGTCTTGGGGGAACACTGCTGCTGGAAGTTGGTTCCACATTTTGCAGATATTCGAAAAAAAGGATCGTCCAAACCGAGTCGTTGACGAGTGCCATTCGTCCAGAGTGTTTGGGCGGAATTTATTTCTACGATGAGATGGTCGGTCGTAGAATTGAGACGGCGGTACTTAAGCAGTTCCTCTGAACACTCCCCATAATAGACTCTATAGAAGACACAGAGGGAACTAATGGCTCGTCTGTGGTCTAGAGTCTCCAGTTTGTTGGGCAGTTGGGTGGTTGGGGGTTGCCGACAATTCGAATTGTCAAAATGCCTTGTTTCAACTAAAATATAAGTATGCCTCAGTGGTTAGCATGTTCGCCTGCAGATTTGAGGTCCTGGGTTCGAGTCCCAGGTCGGGCCAATTCGAAATCGATATTGAGTTTTCTATTAAGTTTTTCTCAATATTTGCCCGAAGTTGGGAAGTTGGCGGTGTGATCCACCCCCGTGCCTCGGAGAGCACGTTAAGCCGTCGGTCCTGCACCTGATCTCTCTCCGGTCGTGTCGGATTCCCGTCACACCGGACTATGAAAGTAAAGAAATAGAGAGTGCAGTTGTGTACTATGCCTGCCAATCCGCAGTGGAGCAGCGTGGTGGGTCTATGCTCTAAAAACCCTCTCTCATATGAGGGACGAGGCCTGTGCCCAGCAGTGGGACTTTGATGGGCTGCTACTTACTTTTTTTACTTACTTGTTTTAAATGTCCTTCCAACTTTCCCATTCACTCTTGACTCATAAATCCTTTCTGTAAATCTCCTTTCATTCATCCTCTCTACATGCCCACACCATTAAAGCATACCTGTCTCAATTTTAGTCACTACATCTTCTTTCATACCACAACGTATAAAGATTATGTCGTAAGAAAAGCAACTTGAATTACACGGACCACGTAACAACATCAGATAATATAATAATGTGATTTTATTTAACATTTGCTTATGTTGTTGTTTTCTTGCCCTTATCCCACTAGGTGGGGTCGGCACAGCATGTTTCCTTTCGCCACTTCACTCTATCCGCTGTCATTTCTACATTCACACCCTTAATAGACATATCCTCTTTCACACAATTCATCCACACTTTTTTTGGTCGCCCTCTCCCGGCCCTGCCGCTTACCATCATACCATCATTTGCTTATTCATTTGCTTATGATTTCATTAAATAACGTTGGTTATTGTAATGCTTGATAAACATCAGATTTACGAGTGGAATAAGGATTTATTTGCTGACCGTCTTAACCCAGTAAGTTAACGGCCTTTCTCCACACATCCGGCTGCAACCGACTGAGTCACAATTCGCTTTTTGACCGAACCGGACTATATGGACTGTTTAGGGCGTTGACCGGCGAAAGTCACTATTATAGGAAACATAAATAAGTTAAATATTATATAACAGCTGACCGGGAAACTTTGTAATTGCAGAATGCTTCAGCTTTAGTAACAAATGTGGTCAAAACTTAACGAAACCAAAAAGGATTCTTCTTCTTTGCTGAATGGCTTTCAGGTGTGCCAATTGAGCACAGATTATCTCGCCAGTGTCAAGTTTACTGGAGAATACACGAAGGAACTTGTTCAGTTTATGAGAACATCACAACTAGTTTTGATCATCTATAAATGGTTGAATTATATATTGTTAAACCACCACCAAATAATATGATAGCATTAATATGTTTACATAGATATTTACAGTTACTACTTAAAAAACTTAACAAATATTCTACATATATAGGGAGAGGGACATGTGGTGGGAGGAGATCATAAATGGATTCGGAATCAATAAAACACGACATTGACGTCCAGGTTTTAGCTAAAGTCCGTCTAATATTATAGTTGCGATCAGAAATTTTTGATTGTCAATGCCAAATGCCAATAAATAAAAATTTTAACAAAAAAAGAACTGCCTTCAAAATAGCCTTACAAATATATGAATATGCTCTAAAAAGAAAGAAATAATTTCGTATTCTTTTATAGTGTTCTTCGTATTCTTATATTCGGAGTCGAAAGTCTGTTTTGAAGGCGGTTCTTTTTTTGGTAATTTTTTTATTTATTTCTTGATTTTTAGTGAATCTGAAGTAATCGTGTTGCAATGCAGCAACAAACGTAAGCTCATTGCTATTTGATTACAGACACTTATATTTTCTGCCATAAACCGCACCCTTACTGTTAGCCGTTGAGGAGATCCATTGATCTTCATATTTAACTACGGCTAGCACTTGACCATACCGAAGTTACGGCAGGCAGCTCAAATATCTGGATAGCATATAGAAGATTCTGTCGAGTGTCGTTCATTTGCTCCTAAGAATTGAAGAGTTCCGTCACTTTGTCATGTCACAAAAGAACCCTTGAAGTATATCCTTTCCAATAAAAAAAGAATCATCGAAATCGGTTGGAGTGCTTAATGCAAATTTAACACTTATCCTCTCATGGATGCCACCATCAGAACTGGATTTAAAAAAAATGGGACCCTATGACGAGCCCCACCTTCCATTAAAAAAAAATCATCAAGATCGGTCCACCCAGTCGGGAGATATGAGATAACAAACATAAAAAAAAATACAGACGAATTGATAACTTTTTTGAAGTCGGTTAAAAAGTAACTTTACATACATACATACATAACATCACGCCTCATTCCCATAGGGGTAGGCAGAGACAACATCCTTCCACTTGCCACGATCCTTGCATATCTCCTTCGCTTCTTTCATTCTCATTAAACCTTTCATACAAGTTCGTCGGTTTAGAGTACTCTTGACCTGGCCGTTATTTAAAATGTCCTGGATTTGGTCCAGGAACGTTCGCCTTGGTCTTCCCCTTCCAACTTTCGCATTCACTCTTGACTCATAAATCCTTTTTGTCAGTCTCCTTTCATTCATTCTCTCTACATGCCCAAACCATCTAAGCATACCTTTCTCAATTTTAGTCACTACGTCTTCTTTTATACCACAACGTTCTCTTATCACACTATTTCTTACTCTGTCACTCAGTTTTAATCCACTCATGCTTCTCAACGCTCTCATCTCTACCGCATTTATTTTACTTTTGTGATTCTTCTGCCATACCCAACTTTCACTACCATACATAAGTGTTGGCACCAACACTCCAGCATGCACTGCCAGTCTAGCCCTTTGAGACACCATCTGGCTATTCATAAAAGCATGCAGAGCACCATTTACCATATTCCCTGCATTCACTCTCCTTTCGATATCACTTTCACATGTTCCATCTTTTGTAAATTTAGATCCCAAGTATACAAATTCTTTCACCTCTTCCACTTGTTCCCCATCTATCAAAATATTGCCATTCATCATAGATTCATCTCGTTCAAAAAGCATAACTTTCGTTTTGTTTACATTCACTTTCATTCCTTTCCCTTTCAAAGCTTCATTCATAATATTTAGCATCTCCTGTAGCTCGTTAGCGGATGACGCAAGTATTACTTGATCATCAGCGTAGAGTAAACATTTGATGAGTAATTCATTCATTCTTAACCCATACATACTTTCTTTTAAATCTGTCAAACATTTATCCATGAAAAGGTTGAACAGCCATGGTGACGCAACACATCCCTGTCGAACACCTCTTTCGACAGGAAACCACTCCGTGTACGCTCCGTTTATTCTGACACAGGCACTAGAACCCTCATAGAGAGACTTCAATGCTTGGATCAGACAACCGCTCACCCCATACGTAGATAACGTTGACCACAGCTCATTCCTCACCACTCGATCATAGGCCTTTTCTAAATCTACGAACGCGCAATAAACTTTTTGGTGTTTAGCCAAACATTTTTCAGTTATGCACCGTAAAGAAAAGACCTGATCCGTACATCCCATTCCTCTTCTAAATCCCGCTTGCACGTCCCATATTTTCCCATCAGTTTCATTAATCACCCTTTCAATTAATATCTTTGCATACAATTTGCCGACGACACTAAGAAGGCTGATACCGCGGTAATTTTTGCACTCCTGCTGTGACCCTTTTCCTTTATATAGAGGGACAATTACGGCCTTGCTCCAATCTCTTGGGACTTGACCTTTCTCCCAGCATATATTGAAAAGGCAGTACAGCTGAGCTACCACAATCCCGCGGCCAGCCTTCAGCATCTCGACTGACACTCTGTCATACCCAGCAGCCTTACCTGATTTCATACCTTTTATCGCTTTCATGATGTCATCCATACTAATCTCGCTATCACTTGTCTTACATTCATTGCTATCCGCAGAGGCCATATTTACCTCTGCTTCATTTCTTTCAAACAAACTTTCAAAATGATCCTTCCATCTCTTCAATATCCATTCTTCTCCTTTTATTAAACTTCCATCTAAACTTCTGATTTTACAAAGCTCCGAGGAAGTAGATCTCCCTCTTTAAAGTAACTTTCGTTGCCAATAATTTGTTATTTACGGATTTTTCAAATTTTCTTTGGGAGCAATGCGCGCCTTCACGTGTCTCTATGAAAATGGCTCTATATATATTGATTATATTATATTTAGACTTTACAATTTAGCATAATTACATCTGTGGCAACGTAAATGCTCAGTAAGAACGGGTATCCCTACATTCCCTTTAGTAAACACAGTGTTTTGTTTACTCCTCTGCTTGCTTGGTCACTGCCTCATTGGTCTAGTGGATAGTATGTTCGACTATAGACATGAGGTCCTGGGTTCGAGTCCCAGGTCGGGCCAATTCAAAAATCAATATTGAGTTTTCTATTAAGATTTTCTCAATATTTGCCCGAAGTTGGGAAGTTGGCGGTGTAATCCACCCCCGTGCCTCGGAGAGCACGTTAAGCCGTCGGTCCTGCGCCTGATCTCTCTCCGGTGGTGTTGGATTCCCGTCACATCGGACTATGAGAGTGAAGGAATAGAGAGTGCACTTGTGTACTATGCCTGCCAATCCGCACTGGAGCAGCGTGGTGGGTCTATGCTCTTAAAACCCTCGCTGAGTGAGGAGGCTGTGCCCAGCAGTGGGACGTTAATGAGCTACTAAGTAGTAAGTAGTAAGTTTGTTTATTCCAGTATACGTAACCTTGAAACAAATCTAAGTGTGTGAGTTCTTCTAAATTTCCCGTGAGATAGTAAATGTTTTTGGGTCACTAGGAAAGAAGACTTAAAGAGAAATTTTGACTTTCAAGTTACATTTTATCTAAATATTGCATCGAAATTTAACTTAATTAAACTTAATATGCGCCTCCAGCACCTCATCTCGATAGAGATAATTAAGGCACGGGCATGGCGGCTCTTTGTTTTAAGTGAAATGCCTTTAATTCTTCCAGATCTTGTTCAGGCGTGTCATACCTCTCTTAGCCATTGCAATTTAGTCTTTTTATCTCCAGCACACAGCTGCCATCACTGCAAATTTGGATCCGAGGTAGATATAATTCTGTATGATATCAACGGATGGTATCTTTGACGGCATCTTTGATAACGCTCTTAATAATAGGACGCTTTTGAAGAAGACACCAGGAAAAACGTCTATGAAGATACTTCATACCAATTTTAACTTTCATTTATAGCTGATAGGTTAGCGCTAGACATTAATCTCAGTGGAGGGTAAGTGCTGAGGTTACTGCATGTATTAGTAGGGCTACCATCCTAGACTGTTGTCTAGAATGGAAGCTCTGGCCTGTCAAAAGGGAATTTACTTTTTATGGTTCTTACAGAGGTAGGGTTGTAATTAGGCACATGCTATCAGTCCAGACTGTGATAAATTGAAAAAATGGAATGGAATGTCCTTAATTTCCCTGTCGCGAATTGAAACTAGGTCCTCTGCGAGAGTACCGAGTATTTGCTCCATTTCGCCATCAAAATGGGGTTATTTTTGTAGCTCACAGCATAGCTTGACTGTAGTCTCGCCTGATGATAAGTGATGATACAGTCAGTGATGTTACAACATTCGTAGTTAATAAAACTATTTAACAAGGAATTATCTCGGAAATTGACGTTTTTATTACGGTTTTCTCAATATTTGCCCAAAGTTGTCTAGTTCTTGGTGTGCTTCCCCGTGCCTAGAAGAGCGCGTTAAGCCATCGGTCCTGCGCCTGATCTCGTTCTGGTTGTGTCGAATTCCTGTCACATTGATCTATGGGAGTAAAGGAACAAAGAGCGCTCTTGTGTACTATGCCTGCCAACCCACAGTGGAACAGCGTGATGGGTCCATGCTCTAGAAACCCTGTCTCATATGAGCGAGGAGGCCTGTGCCCAGTAGTGGGACGTTAATGGCATGCTACTTACTTTCATACCTAGTTCTAGTGTATAGTCTTGGAAAAAATAACGTATCAGTAATAAATAGCTTGAAATAACAGTTGTTGGATATAAAATAATATTCCTTTATAGCTATTGATTATCGTTAAATGAAGCGTCATTTCCATAAAATTTTAAGCGTTAGCAATTTGCAACTATTCGTTATAGAAGGTTTTTTGTTCTGTTATTTACCTTTTTGAATAATGTATTCATTACGTTAATGTATATTTTGCATTTGATATAACAAGCAGTCCTAAGGGATGTTGAGAAATTGGTTATATTGACGTTAAATTAATGCTACACAGTAACCCTGTCATCCTGTATGGATCAGAGTGCTGGGCCACCAATGGGGAGAATGAAAGGAAATTGCATGCAGCGGAGATGTGAATCTTGAGATGGATGTGTGGNAAGCGGCAGGGCCGAGAGAGGCCGACCAAAAAAAGTGTGGATGAATTGTGTGAAAGAGGATATGTGTATAAAGGGCGTGAATGGAAACATGCTGTGCCAACCCCACCTAGTGGAATAAGGGCTAGAAAACAACAACAGTATCTTCCAACTAAGCCCTTTTAAAAATATTGCGTAATGTTCTCTGAAAGTATAATCTTTTAAAGCATACATTATGTAATGCTGCCTAAGTTTAAAAACATCATCCGATTAGCATAGATAAGTATCTCTATACACAATCCCACTTTAATAAACATACTTTTGACATAATGGAGAGAACACTTCTTAAAAATTAAATGTGCAAGTGTTTTATTGCATGTCATTTATGAGATTGCAACATAATTAAAAGTACAATTAACTTATAAGAAAGTTGAGTGTCAAGTAATTTTAAAAGCACGTTTTTAATTCTGTCAATCTTTCTCCAAAACTGGACTAAAATATACATTCGTTAGTCTTGTTGAAATTCTAGGAAAGCCAGATCAATTTGTCTAATTTGGCCTTGAAATAACTGTTAGGAAATATTGAAAAATCTTGAGGAATACATTAAAAACTAAAGGTATATTTTCCCACATAAAGGTTTCCTACCTGTGAACAGAGTTTTATGTGAATATATTCATTAATAGATGTAGATGGTTCATCAGATCGTCTTCTAGGATAAATAGAGAAAAATAATATATGTAATGTAATGATTTACATACGAGTAGATGTGCAATTATTGATACTAAATAGATAATTTTAAACTTATTAATAAAGAATTAACACACAACGGAATTTCTCAAAGAATTAATTTTCTCAGTATATCTAACATTTTCCATTGATGCTCCTCTCCTAGTGATAATAACGTGGTATTATATAAACTATATCCTTATTCAATAATTGGGCTTTATAAAACTCAAAGAATTATTAAATTCAAACTTAGTCCATTGAAATTTTATTTTTGGGACATGTGTAGGGGTTCAATAAAAGCTTAACCCCAAGTTTGTGGGGTTGCCGTCCTTGTCCCCCTGCCGCCATCTTGGAAAAAGGTTTGCAAACACCTTTTTCGCGATATCTCGAAAGCTATGCGTCCTACAAAATATTCCTAAAGACGTAATTTATAGCAAATCGCTTTGACTATATAAATGTTCATATGTCTTATTGCCCCAAATTCAAAATTAAAGAAGCTATAAGCAAAAAAGGGAGAATATTTCTATAAATTATTGTTTTTTGCTCTATAACTTGTTAATACATTTTACTAAAAAAAAGAGCTGAGACATTTCTTGTAAGTGGATCTTTGAGAAAATATTTTTTCAACGAGTTTTTTAATTTCATTAATTTATAAGGTCAATTCTCAAAAGTTTCAGGTAATTTTTTTATAAAATGTATAAAACAACAAATTATACAGCAAAAAAGAAATTTGTACTTTTTTGCTTATATGTTAATATTAAATTTAGGGCAAAAAGTTATATATACAAATTACGACTACGAATTTTTTGTAGGGCGCATAGTTTCCGAGATATCGCTAAAAAGGTGTTTGAAACCCCTTTTTACAAAATGGCGGCCGGGGGACTACGGAGGTAACCCCACAAACTTGGGGTTAAGCTTTTATTGACCCCCCAACATAAGTCCTAAAACAAAATTGTGTCTTCCAAAAATTGCAATATTAGGTTTTTAAATTTATTGGATTAACTAGTAGTTCCTGAGATTACCGCTTACGAACAAATAAACTGCGTATAATATATGATTACGTAAATGACTTGTAGTAGATTGCTTCCTTCATATTAATGTGTTATTGTCTAACATATAATAGTTTTAATATAGTATTCATTAATATATGGTGGAAACTTTAAAAGAAAATAATGAAGCAACAATTAAATGGAACGTAATATTAAAGAAAATTCTCTCATAAAAAGAAATATATAGTTATAATGATATGTGATAGAAATCTTATGTAAAGGCATTAGTTTTCTAGTTTATTATATTATTAGAGCAATTTCTTTGTGAAAAAGATCAGCTGTTTTCAGTCATTCTCTACGCGATAAAAACAGCTTTTGTCAGTCACTACATATTTTATAGTGATGAAGAACAGATATTGTCAGTCAAAGACCACGTATCTTTTAGTGATAAGGAACAGCTGTTATCAGTCTCAAACTACGTCTTTTTAGTGATAAAGAACAGCTGTTATCAGTTTTATACGACGTACTTTTTAGCGATTAAGAACAGCTGTTATGAATCACAAACTAGGTATTTTTCAGATAAAGAAAGGGTGTTATCAGTCACAAGCTACATTTTATTTGTGAAAAAGAACAGCGGTTATCAGTCACAAACTACGTAATTTTTTGTGATAAAGAACAGCTATTTTTAGTCACTGACTATGTGATTCACTAGTGATAAAGAACAGTTGTTTTTAGTCATTGACTTTGTGATGCTATAGTGATAAAGAACTTTTGTTTTTAGTCATTGACTGTGTGATTCTATAGTCATTAAGAACAGCTGTTATCAGTCACAAACTAGGTAATTTATTAGTGATAAAGACCAGCTGTTTTTAGTCACTGACTATGTGATTCTATAGTGATAAAGAACCGTTGTTTTTAGTCATTGACTATGTGATGCTATAGTGATAAAGAACTTTTGTTTTTAGTCATTGACTGTGTGATTCTATAGTCATTAAGAACAGCTGTTATCAGTCACAAATTACGTAATTTATTAGTGATAAAGAACAGCTGTTTCTAGTCACTAACTATGTGATTCTATAGTGATAAAGAACAGCTGTTTTTAGTCACTGAATATGTGATTCTATAGTGATAAATAACAGTTGTTTTTAGTCATTGCCTATGTGGTTCTATAGTCATGAAGAACAGCTGTTATCAGTCACAAACTACGTTATTTATTAGTGCTAAAGAACAGCTGTTTTTAGTCACTGACTATGTGATTCTAGAGTGATAAAGAACAGTTGTTTTTAGTCATTGACTATGTGATTCTATAGTGATAAAGAACAGTTGTTTTTAGTCATTGCCTATATGATTCTATAGTCATTAAGAACAGCTGTTATCAGTCACATACTACGTAATTTATTAGTGCTAAAGAACAGCTGTTATCAGTTACAAATTGCGTATTTTTTAGTGATAAAGAACAGCTGTTTTTAGTCACTAACTATGTGATTCTATAGTCATTAAGAACAGCTATTATCAGTTACAAAATACTTACAAAAATCGTTATTTATGTAGTCTTAAAAAGCCTACTTAAACCATAATGTCCGTTGGTAACGACTCCACTAACTATTTGAGTAGTTCCTTATTATGGAAACATTCCACTATCTGATATTTTACGAACAAATGTAATCACATAGATCTCTCTATATATTTGCATATTTTAAATATTTCATAAAATACTTATTCATCCACTGAAATTTTAATCCATTTTATTAATTACTGACACTTGTTATTCCTGTTGTTTAATGTTAATTCAATTTATTTTTATACAGAGCTGTTTATTGAGAGCTCAAGTAAAAGGTTTTACAGTTTCATTCTATATAATGAGTTTGAAAAGTTCCTGTTAAGACTTTAAGTTTTTTTTTATAAAAGATCAGTTTAAGAGAAGGTCTTTTGGTAGCCCATAAATACGATAATTTGCCTCCTATGTTTGCAAAGTTAAAGGCACACAACTGGGATTAAACCTTCATAAATATTTCATTAGTTAATAAAATATTAAAAGATCTGATAACTAAGAACAAAGTAGTTTATAAAGGCTGCATTGTCCAAGTACCTAATACGTCAAGGACGTGTTATTTCCATATCTATTATGTATTAAATGTGTCAAAGTACATTTATGACGTACTCTCGCCTTTTTTATTTGAGCCTAGACCCTTCAGTATTTTTTTTTATATGGAAACCTACTGGGATTGTGTATTTTTTGTCTCTGGTCAAATGAAATAATATCTCGAATAACTTAGTGTAAATATACTTTTATATACATACATACATACATAGCATCACGCCTCGTTCCCTTAGGGGTAGGCAGAGACAACATCCTTCCACTTGCCACGATCCTTGCATATCTCCTTCGCTTCTTTCATTCTCATTAAACCTCTCATAAAAGTTCGTCGATTTAGAGTACTCTTGACCTGGCCCTTATTTAAAATGTCCTGGATTTGGTCCAGGAACGTTCGCCTCGGTCTTCCCCTTTCAATCTTTCGCATTCACTCTTGACTCATAAATCCTTTTTGTCAGTCTCCTTTCATTCATTCTCTCTACATGCCCAAACCATCTAAGCATACCTAATTACTTTACATATAATAAATGACTTTAGAACTTTAGGTTTCTCTTCAGAATAGGGCACGAAGAGAATCTCATAATCTATTGAAATTGTTCTTTAATACCATCATTAGTGGTAAATTGGAAATATTATGTGAAAAGTGTTATTAATACCTACTTGATTTTGAGAGCTGTTGTTGCGTAAACGGACAAAGTTACAGAACAATCATGTATGACAAATTTGTTCCTTTTAAAAAGCTCTAAGAAAAAGTCTTTAATGGTGTATGTCTATCTTTTAAGGTTAACTCACTAGAACCATTTTTATAGTAATGAAATTTGTTTTTTCTCTTATGTAATGTAGATTTAACTTGGGTAGTTATTTAAACATAATATCAGAAGGTAGAACGGTTTAAATGAAATTAAAAAGTTAGTTTATTATGTGTTGTATACATACCTCATATAATCTTATAAGGAATGTATAAAACACATAATACCTCATATAGTTTTAGTGGGCGTTGTGAGAGCAGAGGTGGAGGACGAGGGGAAATCTAGGTCAATACGCTTAGATCCTGGATTATTTCGCAAACGAACAAGTCGTTTATTATACAGACGGAAAATTTCAAGAGCTGGTGTAACAATCCAGGGCTACGTATTTTGTTACTTAATTTGATATTTTTTCTTTTTGTGTGTGTTATGTTTTATTTAGATTATTAGTAACGTGCTGTTCAATGTAGAATGCAATAAAGAGTTCTATCTATCTATCTATCTATAACCCAGATACGAATAGCAGAAAAGGAAATTTAGATAATTTTATTTTATTAAATGTCTGTAATTCATATGAGTTTCATTATTTATACCAGGTTATCATTAGACTGTATCATGACATACCATCTGATGACATCACAATCATGCATCTACATTTACGAAATACATTTTTTTTTCTCACTGGGAAATGCTTTTATGCACTGACCCCGACCGTGTGTCAGGAGTGTGGGACTCCAATACCCACTAAAGCCCAGCGGAACCCTCTTCATCCATAAATGAAGCACCAGGGGTTCACCTTTCGCATTCATCCCTTGATAAATATGTCCCTAACTATAATAATTGAACCTTACAAAATGTTTGTTAACTTTTATCAAAGACAAGTCAAAAGCCTACTTTATGTAAGCTTTTAAAGCTCTTTTGAATCATAAACTACAGCAATTTTGTCATATTATTTCTCATGATACTGATGATACTGTTAAAAATGATTTCAAATGTAAACTTGACATAAAGTTAACAGAACTTTAAATCAAAACAAATACAAGTTCACACTCCCATTATATATCTTGTTCAAATTTACAGAATAATACTTTGTTATCCATTGAACTGCCTCATTGGTCTAGTGGTTAGCATGTTCGACTACAGACATGAGGTCCTGGGTTCGAGTCCCGGGTCGGGCCAATTCAATAATGGATAGAGTTTTCTATTACGATTTTCTTAATATTTGCCCGAAGTTGGGAAGTTGGCGGTGTGATCCACCCCCGTGCCTCGGAGAGCACGTTAAGCCGTCGGTCCTGCGCCTGATCTCTCCCTGGTCGTGTCGGATTCCCGTCACATCGGACTATGAGAGTGAAGGAATAGAGAGCCCACTTGTTGTGTACTATGCCTGCCAATCCGCAGTGGAGCAGCGTGGTGGGCTTATGCTCTAAAAACCCTCACTCCTTGGAGTGTGGAGGCCTGTGCCCAGCAGTGGGACGTTAATGGGCTGCTACTTACTTACTTTACTTTGTTATCCATCCAGTTAAGTTCAAATACCTTTCTTCTGCCTCATAGCAAAAGCGTTTGCCTTAAGTTGGGAAGTTAGCGGTGTGATCCACCCCCATATCTTGGAGAGAGTGCAGGAATATAGTAGGAAGAGAGTGCACTTGCGTACTATGCTTCCTGGAGCAGCTTAGCAGTAATGGGTCTTTTATTTATTATTTTCCTTCTCAATTTAGGCTGCAAAGCAGCACTTATGGACGTCAAACGTTTACATACCAATTATTATAAAATATATCCATATATATACACAAAAAATTCAATGCAATTATTATTTAAATGTTTACACTATAATATGCCACCATCAGCTAAGTCCAGATCCGTTTGTCATTAATAAAGTCACCTATGCTATAGTAGGCCTTCTGTATAAGGCTTTTTTATAACCATGCTAAATTTTGGATCCGGCAGTCTGATTGTAGATTTTCTTTTCTCCTGGTATTATACATGTGACAATCAGACTTCTTTTTGACTAGGTATAAATGCTTACGTTTGTTCAAAATATTTATATATATGTATAATGACTGAAGCGTCACAATATTGGTCTTCTTAAAATAGTTGCTCAATGAGTCACGTGGTCTTTTTACCAAAAACTGCTCTAACTGCTCTTTATTGTAAAGTAATTTATTTTTGCCTCCGCTGCTGATCCCTATAATAATATTCCATATGTCATGAGACTGCTCTATGCTCTAACAACCCTCACTCCCGTGTCCAGCAGTGCGACGGTAATAGGCTGCTACTTACCTTATCTTTTTCAAAATTATAGTGGATGTCTCTTGTATGGTACGTACCACGAGGCAGGGTCTCATGGTGACAGAAAGAGCTCACGAGGCTGGAGTTGCCCAATGTATATCGCTTGTGTACAGGCTGGTAATGCCATGAACACCTCTACGGTGGGCGTCCTGGTACCATGATGGATAACGTCAATACTGACGTATCTCGGAGCTCATACTATCAGACGCAGGCACTAGTTCTGCTGGATCTACGGTCTCTTCCTCTAGTATCCTGAGCAGAAGGTGTGGCATACGTAAGCCTAAAGCAGACGTAGGCTCCTTAGAACTTCATTTTGGCTACAGCTTCTTTTATTGTAAGCTGAGTTCAAGAAGTTCGTGATATATACCGTAGGAATATTTCTTATACTTTACCTGTTATTTACAATATTATGTCATTTGTTACAGATGTCGTTCAGCCACTGTGTGTCCTTGAATCGGATTTCGGGTTCAAAATAAACTGCGCTTTCAAAAAATCCGGACTGTTCAGGGTACGAAATCTCGGTGGAGTCAAAGCCCATGCTAGTATAGGTAAGCATTGCATTAATGATAACATTTATAAAAGTAACTATCACTCTGTTTAATTTCAACAAGTTTTGATGTATAGATATTAGGAATCTAGAAGTGGGAGATGGGATACTATTTATTGCTAACTGGGCACAGGTCTCCTTACTCAAAGTTAAAAGAGTTTTTGGATGTAATCCACAACGCTGCATCTGAGTGAAGTAATGGGTAAAAACTTCACTCTTTCTGCAATTCCCTCATCTTTCTAAAGGCGTTAAAAGGGGAAGGACTGCAGACCCATGTGCAGACTCGTTCCATGAGACGGTGAAGGGCCAAAAGGCGCTAGTTCCTGTGCCGTTTGCTTTTTTTATCTTGAATCTTTGAAACGGATTCATCAGGTGAGTTAAATAAGTCAGATATCCTCTGTCCACATTAAAATGAAGAGAGTTCCGCTGGAATTTCATGTCTCTTCAAGATTAGCTGTGCTATAATCCTGAATGGAGGTTATACTTGATCCCAATTTGATTTCCAACCACATTTTCTTCTATACCTGTTTATGAATGAATTATTAAAAGCCATGATAGCCTATTGGTAAGACGTGGAGATTCTCGTTCAGAGAAGTCATAGGTTTGAATCCTGGGCTAGCTCCACTGAGTTTCTCTATACATAAAGAAAGGTTACGTCCTTTACGTTGAAGGGTATCATGAGAAAACCTGCTTATTCCAGAAGTAATCCAAGGGTATTTGTAACCTGCTAATCTGCAGTGGAGCAGCGTGGTGTGTCTATGCTCTAAAACCCTCTCCTATAAATGTCCTTTCTGTGGCTCTAGACTATCTGTATAACATATTTTATTAAAATCGGTTCAGTAGTTATGTCGTGAAAGTTCGCAGAACCAAAGAAACAGTTTCAGCTTTTCTACACGTGTCTCTGGCCGTATATGCTAACATAATCAAGAGAACTTAAGGTAAAATCCTATTAAATAGTTGCCATAAATACATATTAAAAACCCAAAATTTGCATACGGTCATCGTTTGCACAATGTGGCTATTTTAAAAGCTATCGCAACATCCGATCTGTAGATGGATAAGAACAAACGTTAATGGGCGGTTCAACTTCTCAAGGTTCATTGCTTATGTGTTAAAATTCTCAAGTGAAATGTTATTTTAGCGCTTGTATGTAATCTCACACAATGGTAAGTGATGATACAGCTACAGATTGAAGTGTTTTAACTTAAGAAAAGGAATTCTGCATAGCATCGTACAGGAACGCAGATTTTTGCTTGGCAGTAATATCTTTCTCATTGGTCTAGCTTGTTCATCTACAGATAAGGTCTTGGGTTGAAGACACTGGTTGGGCGTATTCAAATGAGAAATAAAGTTTCCTGTTAAGATTTTCTCAGTATTAACCCTGTGTTGCGTGATTGTCACTGTGCTGCACCCCATGCCTCGCAGAGCACGTTAAGCTGTCTGTTAAGAGTGAAGGAATAAAGAGTGCATTTGTGTAATATGTCAACCAGTAGGGGAGCAGGTGGGTCTATGATCTAAAACCCTCTCTCCTATGCCTTACTTACTTTAGATTATGTTCGCTATCTTTGCTGTCAGTCCAGACGAAGAGAAATTATAAAACCTGCTGGGAATATAAACCTGGACCTTGCCTAATTCTCTCTGTCTTTCTCTTTTTCTCTCTGACTCTCTCTCTGTTTCTAGCTTGCCAAAATGTAGTTGAACAGCGTGGTGTGTCTATGACCAGACATGTGCCCAGCAGTGGGACGTAAATAGGATGCTATTTAGCTTTCCTTACCTTTATATATTTGTCGGAGTGCAAGAGTCTGTGGATCGCTGGTCCGTGTGTAATAGTCTGTGGAACGCCGGCGCCATCTGTGTATCGGCGTGGGGGCAGAGTCAATCAGTGGTAGTCCGACGCGTCTCTCGGCAGTTCTCGAGCGGCGGTCGGCCGGAGTGGTCGACTGTTGAAACTGTCGCGTTCCTAGCTATTAGTGATAATGAGTTTGTGTAAATTAATATCGAGAACATTAAGTGATTGAACATTATAACTCGAGTTAATTAATAAAGTGTTTGATTGCACCAACATTACCCACGAACGCCCACAGAATAAGAAATTTAATAATGGATCCAATTAATAACGATGTCGGCGGAGAACCCTACGCCCTTGTGCTTTATGCTTCTCCGTTCTCTCTTATTCTCCGACATATTAATTAAGATGTCCATTCGTATTAAGAACTATCTCATCCCATCCGTGTTAGACGTGTGACAGACAAACAAAACTTGATTTGTTTGATGTACATACCGTATATACTTTCATATGAATTAAGTGTATATAAAGGACACTTCAAATTACTTATAACTCAAAGAAATTACATTTGCTTCTTCTGCTTAAGGTGCTAATGCCTTCCGAAGGTCGGCTATTACAGGGGAAGTTTGGATTTTCGATACGTGAACAAGGATATGGTGTTTAGTTTAAGCCAATTTCAGATAATTTTAAGCCACGTGGGCCGTCTTCTCCCTTGAATCTTTCCCTATGTTATATTTCGATTTCGCGTTATATCATTAAGGTACTAAAACGAAGCTTTCATTACTTCTTTTATATATATTTATAGTAATGGACCGTCTTGGTATACGTTTCAGGTTTCAGTCTCGGTGATGAACTAGGCTTCGAGCAGTCTCTTACAAACCAAGACCCTAGCAGGCGGAGGTCTGTCAGCTTCAAGAATGGAGCACCAAATGTACTCGTTGACACTTCAAGCAGGCCAGCTGCTAAGCAAGAAGTAAGTAAAACATAACTTACGAGGGTTCTTTCAAGCCTTATCCTGAGATGATGCTACTACAAACTAACTCGTATATCTTTGTTATCATCACCTTTACAAAGTGGTTGTTTTTTATTTTATTTACTGCATCATAAAGCTTTACTGTAAAAGAATACCTGCATATTCCGGGACTACAGTGGACTAAAGGATGATAGGTCTACGCTCTCGAATCCTTTCCGATAAATTTGGAGCCCTGTACCCACCAGTGGGACGTTAATAGGCTTCTACTTGCCTTATATATAAAGTAACCTAAGTTACCCCTTGTAATATGAGCAAACTGCCAGTAAAAGTCCTCTTAAAACTGCTCCAGTCGTCATAAATAAGCCAGGAGAAAAATACAGACAACAAAAATTAAAATGCTTGATTTTTACGTCATTTACTAAAATGCTGTTAATTTCAAATTATAAAGAGCAATTTCCTGTGACATGTTAAATATTTAAAAACTACGTAACGTTACAATTTCCCATATAATTACAAAAATTGCCGTTACGTAATGAATAAGATATAATTATTTGAATTTATAATAAACTTTCTACGTCTCGTTAACTCGTATATTATGCGTATTACACCCGGTTACGGTTACACTTTTTATTATTATATGCAATTACAGAAACGCGCTAAGCAAAACAGGATTATGATGAGGCCGATGGCACCAGGGAGCAGACCAAACCAGGCTGCTATGGATAAGCTCTCCACATTGCACAGAAGAGTTGCCTCCACAATGCAGCCTATAGTCGTCCACGGTCCAGAGATCTTCAAGCCACAACCAGCTATAACAATGGCCAAACCTATGCCCATGGGTGTGCCACCTTTCAAGCCTTTGCCACCAAAGGAAGACACTCTGAAAGTTGTGCCTTTGTCTGCAAAGAAAATCTACACACCACTCTCCGTCCCATCCAAAGGCCTTGGGACATACCAAAGTGAGAACCGCATATCATCAGACATCGTATCCAACATGGTATCACACATGACAGCAGTACAATACCAACCCAGAACACCCACACATACATCTACACCCAGAATCACCATCAACCCATTTCTCCCCATGCCACCATCATCACAAGCCATATCTATCATACCTGCACCAGTTCTTAGAGAAACGCTTCCACTTGCTTCGTTTTCATATTCTTCTCCTAAAACCGGTCCTCTTTCTAACTTTATAGACCCCGTTCCTCATCAAGTCCACGATCTGGCAAACAGTTATCCAGTTTACAATACGAAGAAAGTTGACGATTACAACAGTATCAGCGGTTATAGTGATGATGTCGCTTTGAAGTTTAATAAAGAAGATATCAATGCGAAGATCGCTGAGATTGCTAAGGCAGGGAATATTTCAATGGAGGCAGTTGAAGCTGCTATAGTGTTGAGGCAGCAGCAACTTTTGAGCAAGTATGCCAATATACCGGTGACGACGACGACTACGACGACGACGTCAGAGCAACCAGAAGTGTACCAGCTGGAACCTGAACCAGAGATCGTAGTAGCACCGATTCCACAGAAACCAAAGAGGTAAGTCTTTTTTATGTCTCAATTTGAGGAACCTTTTTCCAAAGTATGAAGCACTCTGTATCGTACTCCATTTACTCCAGAGCCCTTTTTGCTACATCAGTACCCTGATGATCTCTTACCATGATATTATCTGTCTTGGGTTCTTGCGGGCGGGCCTCGAGGCACTGCCTCCTCACCCGGGCATTAATTTGATGCCTGGTAATCTATTTAGCCCGCAATGATACGGGCTGGTTTCCGCCGGCTACGCTAGCGGAGTCATCCAGGTCAATTCAGTGATTTGTCCAATTCGGATATCGGATATCATCGGTGACAGCGAGAGTTCACCGAGCCAAGGGACGCCCAGTATTTGCTGCTCTTGGTTGCTGGCTGGCAATGCCGCGGAGATGTGTGTGTGGGGACTTGTCCTTGTTGTTACTCCTCTCCAACTTCCGGACGAACACCTCCACGGCGGGCGTCCTGGTGTCATGTCCTAAAGACCTCATTTCTGACATACCTCAGGGCTCTTACTATCATACGTAGGCACTTATTCTGCTAGACCTGTAGCCTCCTCCTCTGGTACCATGAATATTATCAAGCGCTAACTTGGTCACCAATTCTAAAAATTTATGTACTTCAACGCCATCTATTAACAGTCTCATACACTACACCGTATTCAGTGACTCCTATTGTACGTGTCTATTGATAGAAAGAAATGTGTTAGCTCATTTATAATAGATGGCGCTGTGACAAAAAATACAATTTAAATACAGTGGAAGCTCGACTAATCATACTAATTGTTAAGCATTCGGATAGTGGAATGTATAATGAAATTATTAAAAGGTACATTTTCCAACATACTATGTATGTACATGTACTTTCTTGGATTTCATACATACTAAAATATTTAGGTACATATGCACATATAATGTGTTTATTAAAATTTTTTTAGTGATTGTCATTTGTTTTATCACGAAATGACATAATAAAATTTAGTTCGGTTTATATTTCACATTTGAGCCCCTTTTTCTCTTCATTGCTATTATATCACGAATTCGTTTCAGCTAGGGTAAACTCACAATATCACGCTTTGATTCTCACAGAATCACTTACAGTGCCACTCTCTGTTTTTCACAGTATCAGTTCCTGGTTCTCACAGTATTAATCCATGTTTTTCACAGAATACTTCACAACGCCACTCTCTGTTTTTCACTGTATCCCTCACAGAAGCTCTCACATTGTCGCTCACTGTTTCCTGCAGTATCAGTCCCTGTCACTTACAGTATTTCTTTGTTTCTCACAGCTTCTCTCACATTGTCACTCAGTTTTTCATAGAATCCCTCACAACGCCATTCTCTGTTTTCTACAGTATCCTTCATAATATCTCTGTTTCTCACAGAATCCCTCACATTTCACTCTCTGTTTTTCACAGAATCACTCACAACGCCACTCTGTTTTTCACTGTATCCCTCACAATATCACTGTTTCTCACAGAAGCTCTCACATTGTCGCTCACTGTTTTCTGCAGTATCAGTCTCTGTTACTCACAGTATTTCTTTGTTTCTCACAGCATCTCTCACATTATCACTCAGTTTTTCATAGAATCCCTCACAACGCCATTCTCTGTTTTCTACAATATCCTTCATAATTTCTCTGTTTCTCACGGAATCCCTCACATTGTCGCTCACGGTTTTTCACAGTATCAGTCCTTGTTACACACAGTATCACTGTTTCTCCCTATCTCTCACACTGTCGCTGTTCCTCACAGAAGCCCTCACAGTGTCACTCTATTTCTTACAGTGTCAATCTATTTATTACAGTATCACTCTCTGTTTCACAAAACATCACTCACAATATCACTCTGTTTCTCACAGTATCACGATACTATCAGTTTTTAAAGCCAAAGGTTGTCTGTAGGAAATCGCTATTCAGCTATAAGCGCCTTTTGTGCATCGGATTCGTAAGTTTTATGTGTTAATTTGTTAATTCTTGATGATTCTTGAATTCATGAGATTGGTAAAGTTTAATCTATTTATTCATGATATTTTCAGAAATCCAACCTCGGGCAAAGTAATGAACGCCCCTCGTGAATATTACCCAGTGGGATACGAGAAGAACTTCGACGACCACTTCCAGTCCAAAGTAGACCTGCCTGATACCAATTTCCACTGCGGTGATCAGAAATACTTCCCCGGACTGTATGGTGATGAAAGTCTTGGCTGTATGGTGAGCAATCATCCCCACATCACTATCCTTTAAATATAAAGATCTATACGAGAATCTTTCGCTTACAAGATGGAATACTATACAATTAACACCATCTATTACAGGTTCTTAGAACTAAGTAGAGTCAACTATTTCTTATTGCTGACCTGGTAAGAGGTTAATTTAGCTCATATGCTTTCTTCACCTTAGCATCGTACAACAAAACAATTATTAGGCCTGGCACGACTTTGCTAGCAGATAGTAGGAAAGTAACATCAAATTTAATATTATCATTATCCAGGTGTTCCACGTGTGCGCCCTCACTGACGATGGATTGGTCATGAAGTCCTTCCTCTGCCCCGAGTCTACCCTCTTCGACCAGACCATCCTCAAGTGCAACTGGTGGTTCTACGTGGACTGCAAGAACACCGTGAAGCTCTACGAGACCAACATCCCCGTCTCCAAGAGCTACCAGCTCATGAAGGCTTTGACATTCTTCTCTTCTTACAAAAAAGAGATCGAAGAAGGTAAACCTATCTTACACATAAAAAACTATTCGAGATTAACTTGAAATTTTGCATAGTACTAATAATAGTCACTAAATACAAATACCTCGGAAACTCTATTTTTCCTATTTCGCAAACATTCTTATTGCACACTCATAACTTCTAATCACTAACTTCTATAAAAGTTCTTCAAAAAGTATTTCAGAAGGAATACGAACTTAAACGACTGATTTATTTACTAATATAAAACGTAGTTTCGAGTATAATATGAAATACACTAAAAATTGTGATTCCAGGACACACACCCAATCCAGAAGACGTAGAAGGAGTTAAAGAAGCTATAACGATACTAGAGAATCAAGATAATAAACCTGCTGCAGGAGAAAACGTACAATTTGTAACACCTTTACCTATAATTGACGAAAGACACAAAAATCATGATTATTCCAATGAAACATCACCTGTGTATCGAGGGACCAGACAGTATACTAATTCTACTGAAAAAAGAAATCAAAGAAGACCTTCTCCGTCTCAAGAAACCATTGAAACCGTTGTAAATGCAAATATAAGTTTTAATGCAACCAAAGAAGTAGTTTCAAACAAAACTAGTATTGTAGAAGGCTCTAGTGAACGTAAAAGAAGAAGAATTGCTAGTAGAAATAGCAACTTTAATATCAATACGTCAACAACAACAAAAAAACCGGAAGTCATGACACCTTTAATTGCATCGTTGAAAAAGGAAATACAACCTATCGAAAGCATTACAACGGAAGTTAAACAAGAGAAATTAACAGATCAAATTGATAATTTGGAACAATTAGATCCAGATATTCTTAAAGAAGGAGAATCTACAGCGCCTGTACGCAGGTTTTATAGATCAAGTGCTGAAAGAAGTAATGCAGACGAGCAAGAGACTGCTATAGTGAATAACGAGAAAGTATATATAGTCAGACCGACTCCGATATCAGAAGTAAATGAATATGCACCACCGGTAGATGTTGTTGTAGATGAAGCGGTTTCAGGTGAACACAAGAGATTCGCGAGAGGAGTAAGATACGAAACTATACTAAATCCACCAATAGGACCGACATAGCCCAAATATTTCATAGTCAATATCCTAATTTAGTGTCATAATAGACCTTGTTAACTTATTTATTTTCCCCAGATACGTGATTGGTGAGTGTTAATTTACGTATTTGCTCAATTTTTACATTTAGTCTAATCGAAGTGATATTACGGTGTATGTTATAGTTGTTTAGAATAAAAATGTTTCCACATTTCAAGCATTTTATTTTGCAAAAATCAAACGTCTACATTCATTTCTTTGGTTTGTTCAGACAACTACATATCTTTTCGCATATCAATGGACCTATTACAATCAAACCTGCTGCAGCTAAAGCAGTGGCCGCTGATAAACAAATCATTCTCCACAAAAACACAACAATATTTATATAAAAGATAAACTTCTATTACTCCTATCTGAAACAACGGAAAATTTCAGCAATCAAATTAATGTTGATCCAACAAAACCAAACGATGTTGAAACACTTAAAATATTTCATCATCGTCACATCTAAAGTAGAAAAGTAATTAAAGACGATAAATTTCATAACGTTTATTACAATTTCTCAAATTACAATATAAATGTCTATCTTTTGCTAGATTTTAAAAAACAGCGCAGTAATCTTTCACATAAAACTGGACCACAAGCTATTAGACCCATGGCGGCCAAAGCTGTGGCCGCAGTCATACAAATCATTTTAAATAATCAATCAATAATCGACATTAGAATATTTGAATTCGATATAGATTAATTTAACATTGATAATGCGGATTTAGTAAAAGCCAAACTCACTGGTGCTCTAGTTGGTATAGTGGGTTATAGTGAAGTTGTTGATGTGTCAGTAGGGCATCCCACAGTCGGGGCAGATGGGGACAGAGGGGCAGGAACACTTGCGGATAAATAAGCCCCGGGTACAGAAGGGCACGCAGCATATAACGGTTGCGGCGGTTAGGAGACTCAACAGGGACACACAAATCATATGAGTCCCCCGTACCCGGGCCTACGGTTTTTGCGAAATCTGAAAAAAAAAAAACAATCTTTAATGTTCATAATCAAAATTTATGAACCTACATACATAACATCACGCCTCATTCCCATAGGGGTAGGCAGAGACAACATCCTTCCACTTGCCACGATCCTTGCATATCTCCTTCGCTTCTTTCAATCTCATTAAACCTTTCATACAAGTTCGTCGGTTTAGAGTACTCTTGACCTGGCCGTTATTTAAAATGTCCTGGATTTGGTCCAGGAACGTTCGCCTCGGTCTTCCCCTTCCAACTTTCGCATTCACTCTTGACTCATAAATCCTTTTTGTCAGTCT